>OVBI01000641.1:0-61425 GCA_900406495.1 Sisymbrium altissimum
CAAGTTTAAAATCTTTCTTTTAAGTAGCATGGAAATGTCAAAGTACATATACGAACCGTAGAGAGATTTGACATCGGACCTGTGCTTCGTGTAGACGTTTAACCTCTTTCTCCAATTGAAACTCTGCTGCAGCCTTCTCACTTGCCATAGTCTCTAGTTGCGTTTGCTTATAATACTGCATCAAACCCCATGGCCAGAAGCTATCATACAACTTCCCAATATGACTTTGATGNATATACACTATAGGTACCACTTGGCGAGCAGGAGCGAAATAAATCAATTAGTGTAAGCACAACACCACTTGGATCTTTCACACAAAAGATTCTAAAGAAGTTAACAGGGAAATAAAATTTATTGCATGCAATAAAATAAAAACGCCAAGGGATTAACATATAACTACGAGGTCTGCCTGAACCACTTGATTGGAATTAAAGAGTAACTCGAACATCTCAAAAGGATAGACTAGAAGAAACAAACAATTACAAACTGCTAATGCATTGAGAAGAAGAGACAGACTCTCAGAAACAGTGGATCTCACCTGGCGTGAGTAATGTTCTGCATCCCTCTTCATGGCTGCCATTTCAACCCTCAGTTTTTGCATTTCAGCCTATAACAAACAAACGGATCATGTGTTTAAGTAATGCAAATCGTATAGCACAAAAAGCAAATACATCGTGTCATAAGAATTTCAGAGGTTAGTAACATACCTCCATTGAAGAAAATTTCTCCTCGGCATCTCTTTGACCTTGCCTAGCACGGTCCACTTCGTCCTGCCATGCTTGAATCTGCATAATAAAAAGTAACTTCTCTGGAGCAGCCAAAATCTGAACTTTGAAAAGCTGATAAAAGTCGTTTTCTTTCGAATATACTTTCGCTTTAAGAATTTGAATTCGATAATGCCAGCCAGGTCTTTTTTAATGTGAAACGACCCACCACAAAAATCCAGTAGAAGATTTAATTCAGATACATGTGTTATCAGCGTTACCAAGGGATCTTAAATACTTTTTGCATTACTTCCAAAAAAAAAAACATATTTAAAGTGTGCTAAGAACTCACTATTGAATTTTACTTCCACGATGTAGAGTATGATAACCTAAAATTAACATACCTGGATCACTTGGTTTGGTTCATCCGGAGATTTTTTTTGTCCTCTGCGAGCACGAACTTCCATATCTTGCAGCTCTTGATTCAGAGATGTACATTCGACCTGAGTATCATTTCCCAATTCTTCTAATGAAATTCAAATGTACGATTATAGGGAAAACAAATTGCGTTGAGGATAAGTTCATCTACCTCAAGCAATGCCACCTTCTGCTCCAGTTCTGCCACCTTCGTTGTCCTTTCATCAGCAATTCTCTAAAGTACCAGCCATTTTAAAAGTCAGATCAAATTAGTTCTGCGGAAACAAGAGCTCCACATAGAATCTTTACTTTATCCACAAATATGTAGCACATGAAAAAACTAAGGTTTACTAATTTTCCTTGCTGAAGAAAGAAGAACACAATGTATTAAATGAAGTTAATATATTCAGCAACTAACAGCATATAAAGTTGGATGACCTATTTGAAACGTAAACTAGTGATAGTAGGGTTCAGTCAAAGGATCATATCTCACCTGAATTCTAACAAGTGCTGTGGAAGCATCTACAGCCCTGTGCTCTAGCTCCCTTTCCCTTTCCATGGCAGCCTGTCTTATAAAGAGCAATTTACGTAAAACAAAAAATTGATATCATGTTTCTATTAAAAACAGTTTCCGCATCGTTCAGGCAACAAACCATTTTTGTGGCATTATGTGCAGAACGCTCCTCTTCGGCTCTCCTTTCAGTAGTTGCAAGCTCCTCCCGCAGAGCCTGTAATAAGAAAAATATTAGTTCATCTGAGGACCTTATATGTTCATAATCGTATATAGCAAGCAGCTAATTATTGGAAGATATTAATTGGGACAAAAAAAATCTAGTAGTACCTGCATCATCCTAGTCTCAGCCAATTCTCTGTTTCTCATAATAGACTCCATGTCTGCCTGATAAAAGTAATTGATTTTAGTAAAAGCAACTGAAAAGAAGAAGTATCTAAAACCATTAAGAAGTCTTGGTATGCTATGATAGTACGCACACACAAACAAACAAACAAAACAAAAACAAAACAAAAAAGAAGGAAAAACCAAATAATGAGAGCCTAGAAACCTGAAGGGACGACAATTTTCCTTCGTTCAGAGCAGCCTGGTTTTTCACGGCATCCATTGCGCTGACAAGTGCTTCTATCTCTGTGTTCTTGGCTGCTAGTGCCTCAACCATGCTTGACTCTACTTTCGACACTTCACTTTTTGAAGATGATAAATCTTTTTGTAACTGTCTAATGCTAGCTTCATATGACTTAGTCAGCTCTTGCTATTACAGTAAACATGAAGAAATAAAATTAGGTGTACTGACCACCTTCCAGAATCACTTTTAACTTTTTTTTTAATGAGTGAAATAAGAAACTTAAACTGTTGAAATTTACCTCTGCAGTGAGAAGCTCTTCCAACTGTGCATTTTCTGCCTTAATTTCTTGGAGACGGGATGAAAGTCCAGCACAGACCTAGAAGCAAATGAAGACAAAAAAAAAAAGCATATGTCTGAAATTGGTCACGTCCAACCATTGGCATGCATGAATTAATCCTATCCGAAAAATAAAGAGAGTGTTTTATCACCAATTTGATGCACTAAAGTAGCAAAAGATATTTGAGCTTACCCTTGCTAACCTGGCTTCTTTTGACTGCCCAGTGGAAACTGTAGCTTTTAACAAACCCTGAGCCTGTAATTAGTGAAAAGATTGATCAACAGACTTTTAAGAAGACAACATACATGCAAAAGTCAAGTAGCAGACATAGCATAAGCTATTTTTCTTCATTGTACCGAGACTAACTAACCTCTTCAAGTTGATCTTGAATCTTCATGGAAGTTGTATCAGCTCTACGATCTTGCTCTCGCTCCAGATTGGTTGAGGTATCAGGAACTTTCTGTGCCTGTTCTTTATCCAAATTGATTGAGGTGCCAACTTTCTCTTTCGCCTCATCGCCTGTGCTTTGAATCACATTCCCTTCGCCTACAGGAGAAACGTCCACTACGGATTCCAGTCTATCCAGGTCTCTTTTTGAAGAATCTTCTAACTCTCCTTGAGTGCCTTTTTTGGGAGCATCAACCAGGTTCTCACTGGCAGCAACCTCAATTTCTTTGTCAGGTAAAGATGGTGACGGTTGCACCAAAGAGTCATTTGGAACATCTCCATCAGCTTGTGTGTCCTCTGGAGTTGACTGAGCAGCATCACCGTCCACAACAGATTCTATAGCTACCCCAGCAGAATCTTCACTTTTTGCGTCTGCTACGGCATGTGGAAGTGATTGAACACTCTGGATATCTGCATCAGTCGATTGAATCTCTCTTCTCTGCAAGACAGGCCCTGATGACGAGGCCTCTTCAACGGAAACAGAACTTTTAGATGCAAGCACCTCTGACTGTGACACTCCTGGTCCCGATTGATCATCAGAAAGATCTCTCTTGTTAGCAGATTCTTCTTTTACAAGTTTCTGCCTAGCCTACAAATACATTCCAGAACGAAGAAGTTGATCTTGAGTACTAATCTATCACACACAAAAAAAGGAGAACGATTTACAGTCTACAGATAAGAGAGGCACAGTAAATACCTTTCTCTTTGAAGTTAGTTTCTTTGCTTGAGACCCTTTCCTATTAGAAGCTTTAGCCACCACCCCCAAACAAAAGAAAACATCATACAGTGAAAGAGACAGATACATAACTAAACTTAAAATAACAAAGATGTGACTGTGAGCTCATGACTAGTAATCAGTATCATCAATCCGTAACTCGAAGCCAATGCCAATGTTTCTAAATAGTTAATCCGTTTTGAACTCTACTGTCATCATACAAAATTCACATAGGCAAAAGGTTACAACTTTTGTTTTAACAGTTCCGTTATTATGACATTCACATTGTAATCTAACAGATCAACCAAGAACCAAAAGATGAAGCCTTTCTACTACATTTAATGCCGAATGAATCAGAGTAACCTAAGGCAGTACCTGGCAACTGCAAATCAGACTGTTCTTCTGAAAGCTCTTCAACCACAGACTTTGCCCTTCGATCCACAACCTCGAATAAATCTATAACCAAAGATGAAACTTTAATAATTTGTTATCCTCAACCGGTAAAGAATGCATAGACCCCACACACAAAAAAAGGTACCTTCGGCAGCTTTGAGCCAAGACGCCATTGATGATCAATGTGTACAAGTAACTTCCATGCACCACCGGAAGCAAACGAGGATCAGATTGGGAAAAATCAAGAGCTGCTTTCGAGACTCACAAATGGTTTTAACGGATTCGAGTCTGAGCTCTGTAATTGTCCAAGGAAGGAGAGTTCTTCACAGAGGTTCAAGTCACCAGAATTTGCATATGAGCGAAGAAGGAAGCGAACTCAGATCGTTGATCATGTGGTGCCACGACCACCGGAATTACAGTGGTCTACCTGATCGTGGCCGTCCAAATGGGATTATGAGATTTCTCCTAGGAATTTTATAGATTTGGTGGGCTTTTTGGGACATAAGTGGGCTTTTAATGGATTACGAATAAATTTTGATGATTTTGGTTTAGGTTCGGCATTTTTAGTTTTTGGGTGTTGAAATCAGAGTAAGAGGTTAGTTTTCACACCAAATATATGAGATTCGATTATAAGAGAATAAAATTTTGTAGATTAATCAATGCAAAATTTATCAGAAATTATAAAATGCTGCAGGCTATAACATTTCCTCTGATTATGCCGACCAAATCAAGTACGAGACAAATATGTCATAACATTTCCTCATTTTGTTCACAATGTTATGACATATTTGTCTTAATAGACAACTTTAATTGTCTTAATAAATTAACATACCAAACAAAATGATAACATGTCAGTTAAAGTAGTGTTGTTGATGATGATGACAAAAAAAAAAAAAAGAGTAGACTTTAGAGAATGTTATTAATCTATTATTATGTATAGGATGCATAGTCTCATGGCGACTTTAACAGCATCATAAAAGCTCCTCAACACCTTTGAGCATATAAGGCCGAGCCTGAAAACCAAATTTGCTGCATAATTTCTGCTAGAATCAATACATAGCCACTATTTAAAAGAAACTAGAAAAAAAAAATCAATTCAGCATGCTTTTTTAGATAAATTAATCCACATCTCTAAATGCATGGCGACATCCAATATAATGGAACTGGAAGCACAATTTTTCATGCCTTATCTCTTAGCTATCTTTATCATTTACAAGCCATACATATCAACTGAACATATACAAAGGAAACTAACTCTCAACGTAACTAACAAAACATAGAAAATCGTTTATAATGAATATTCTTTTTATATATAATCACATATTTTCCAACAATTTACAGCCGCATTCACTTTTGATTCGATTCTGATGCAACGCATCGTATGGTGTTGAGCTTTTAACAACAAACACCAGACATGTCTTTGTTATCTCGCTTCAGTCTCTCATCAGAATGGTGATACGACAACAACACTAGTACAAAATACAAACCAAATTATATATAAGATATAAAAGTAGGTCATTAACTTAATAGTATATTAATCTTCTTTATAAATTCACATTACAATGTTCATTCTTTTTGAATCATCCAATTCAAAATCATCAATAGGGACGAGTATTCGCATCACCAACAGGCATAGGATAATAATCACATATAATCCAAATCAACTCATTATTATGACACCTGTACGAGCCACAACCGAGACTGATTGATTGATTGGCCACGATCTGAGTGTAGTGCCCGCAAACATCTTTGCACTTGTTGGTGTCATGGTCGTAATTAGGCTTCTCCGTCAACCAATACTTAGTCGCGATCGGGCCGCTCATTTGATCCGTAGGTTGGACCCACCCTGCCGCTATATTCTCGCCGTAAGGTCCACCAGAATGTCTCATGTCAGTATACGCGCATTTTCCGGCTTTGGCTAGTTTGTTGGCGAAGTTCTGTGCATAGGCCGCAACGGTTTCGTTCCATACCAATGGAGCCACCCCGACCGCGGCTCGAATCTCGTTGTGAACCGCTACCGTTTGTTCCGGTTGGACATCATCGATTGGCTTCACCTTTGGTAGACCATAGGCTGGGGTTAAAAAGATACAGAATAATGTTAGGGCTACGACGAAGCTTTCACCAAAAGACGACATTTTTGTTTGTGTTTTGTAAATTTTCTTGGAACTTATGTGAACTTTGTTCTGGTTGTTGGTCCTCCCCTTTTGTAAGCCTCAGAAAATTAAACAAAAAAGGTTATGGTACTATTTTGGGATTATTATATTAACTACTTACAAAGTTGTTTTGGTGGCTACGATGGAATGATTATTTGGAAGGTTTAATTTTCTATTATATATTTTAATTAGTATATAATACTATATTATAAATTTAGTATTCCCTTAAGGCCTTGATAATATATATTATTAAAATATAATTTTAGTATAAAATCTTTCAAATTAAAAATTAACAAAATACATACATAATTATTTAATAAAACTTATCCTAAATTTAAAAATGTGATAGCAAAAAAAAAAAAAGTATACATGCATTTCTGTGATTATAAACATATTAGAAAAGTCTTAATATAAATTCCTAAAATTAATTGATATATATGGTTTAGTTTCAAAATATAAGACATTGACTGATGAGTAATATAGGGAGGAAAGAAATTAATGTTACATGATTCCACCTAAACTAAATTACACATGGCCGTTACTATATTTTTTTTCTAGAGTATATATGGCAATACATTATCTACTTTAATTGTGGTGAAGATTTTAGCCCAAACAGTACATAGTGTATATATTCTTTTGTTTGACAAGGTAGATACTGTACATCAGAAGATCAAATGCGATCATATAGAAAAATAAACCACACACTGGCTATTCAAAGAAAAAGAACAGGATTAGCATCCAAATTTTTATTACGGTCTAAGGCTAACAATCTCATAGGTATAAACTTAGGTATGAAAGAGTCCAAAAACAACTTTAGAATTTAACAGATACTATTAGAACGTCTCTAAAAGAGACATTACTTTTTGAATTTTCCAAACTTCAAATTTGAAGTTTTAGGGTGTTAATTTCCAAAAGATGATCTCAAATATATAACTTTTTTGGCAATAAAACTTCTAAATAATTCTAAAGTATACATTAAAAGTAGTAAAACAATGTTATTTCATAAATATCACATTAAAATATAAAATTACATAAAAATAATAATAAAACATATAAATTACAAGTTTAATTCTTTGTTTTTTATTTTGTATTAAGTTTGTTTAATGTAATATTCTGATGTGTAATATATTTTTTAATGTTATGTAATATTTTACCTTTATTTAAAGTATTTATTCAATTATCTGTAAAAATTATAAAAAGATATATTAAAATTATTTGTAACATAAAATTAATTCAAGGTAAAAACTAATAAAATATATAAATTATGGATCAAACTGTAAAAAACAAAAATCTCAAAATTTGAAGTTTTAAAGTCGCTTATAGAATGGATAAAATCTCAAAAATGAAATTTTAAGGTTTCTTTTGAAGATGGTCTTAAAAAGTCTAACAACTTTAACAAAATCTTAAAAAATTGAACACATGCATGTAAATGTTTACTTGACGCCGTTCCTTTTCAAATCCTTTAAATACGGGTAATTAACAGCATAAGTCAGAGCCAATGACGTGAAACGCGATCGTTAATTAATCCCACCGAAAGCCGAGTGTGATTGGTTGTAACTTGTAAGAAAATAAAACACAATTATGAAATTATGTGTATCAATGTCTTGTAAGTTACGTATAATCTCTCTAGTCTCTAGTCCTCGTGATATATAATATAATAACTCCCGTGAATGTTATTCGACAGTCGACACCCGTGATTTGTTCTACTTTAGCTTCATTTTCGGAGAGTAATTGCTGACTTCTTACTTCTTTTGTACTAGATTATTTTTGTTGTAAAAAAAAAGAGTAGACTATTTTTGCTTATTTATTTTTGCCAAGGTTAGTGTTGGAGATGATTTTTTCAACAACTCGTCTCAAATACCTCCAATATATGAATCCAAGCAGTGATCATATACACTGCTACGTGATGACTACTGTTATTACAAATCACTAAAATATTTCTGGCCCTTTTTTCTCGCCAGCAATTTCTGGTCTTATATAATGGCATTGGCATCTATCGTACGTAACTTATTATGTTAGTTTTTATTACATCACACATTACTATTTTGTATTTGTCTTAGTTAAAAAGAAAAAAAAAGTTCATTAATATGGACGTGTGTTCGCATCACCCATCGGCCTAGGAGCATAGTTACATACGACCCAAACATACTCATTATTAAAACACCTGACCGTACCACAGCCGAGTCGCTGCGATTGGTTAGCCACAATCTGAGTGTAATGCCCACACACATCACTACATTTGTTGGTTGCATAATTGTAGTTAGGCTTCTCGGTCAACCAAAACTTAGTCGCGATCGGACCGCTCATTGTGTCCAGAGGTTGGACCCACCCGGCGGCTATATTCTCCCCGTAGGTTCCGTCTGTGGAATGCTGCATGGCGCAGTCTTTGGATCGTACGTTAGCGTAGTTCTGTGCGTAGGCAGCTAATTTATCGTCCCACACCAATGGAGCCACCCCGACCGCAGCACGAATCTGGTTGTGAACCGCTAGCGTTTCTTCCGGTTGGAGATCATCCATTGGGTCTACTTTTCCCAAACCATATATTTGAGTTAAGACGATGGAGAATAATGTTAGTACGACGAAGCTATAACCAGAAAACGACATTCTTGTTCTTTTTGCTGTTGTTTTGGAATTTCTTAGATCTCTATTTTGATTGTTTGTTTTCTCCTTTTTGTAAGCCTAGAAAAACAAGAGTTCCGTGACTATCTTTGGGGTTTCAATATTCACCATTAAACAGTTGTTTATCTTCCTATCCAATTACTAAATAGTAAAATCTAAATAGTACTTTTGGAAATTTCTTAAAATAACATAAATTTAGGACTAGATTCTAATTTTAGAGTAACGTTAACAAAAGATTTTTATCATTAATTAATTAATTACGTAGCCGACAGAAGTTATTTTACTTTTGAAACTTTGATATATTTTCACGTCAATAGTAAATCACGTTTTGATATATATTTTGCTACTCTCTTGCGAATTTCCATTAATTGTTTTCTACTTCAGAGGTATTGTTTGAATTCCATATCTTTAAATCACTATTTTCACACCAATAGATTAATTTATTTTTTGTTTTAAACCATATAATTTTTTGCATCTAAATTAGCTAATAAAATATCTTAAAGCACTTAATGTTAGTTTGAATGTAAGATAATGAATTTCATTAGTCGAAGGGCTTTCCGTCTGTGTGTGGTTGACCAAGTGATAATGCTTTTACAGGTTCTTGATGGAAGTTTGACTGTGGGTGTGAAATAATTAGGTCCGTTAATTGTGGACGGTATACCACCATGACTGTTAAAATATTTCAAAATATGATACGTAATTATGTAAATCGAAAAAAAAAAATTACTCTAATTCCTTTCGCCTTTAGATACTAAAAGATACAAGAACTTTTTTTTCTTTCAAAAAAAAAAATGTAACTCATGACTCATGTTCAGGGGCGGATCTAAGTTGTGGTAGAGTGGGGCAAGTGCCCCATATCAATTATATAAATTTTCTAAGGAGAATAGTTAAGGTGCTGATCCAGTAAGTTAATTGATTACTGATGTCCTCCATAATCTTATAGGTAAAAAGTTTCATCTTTCCTTTGTTCATCTTTGTGTTTTCCATTTTCTTTTTCTTTTTTTTGTTTGTTATTGTCAACTTCTTTCGTACTTTTTTATTTCTCTTTTTTTTTGCTTATTGCAAATTTTCATTACACATTGTTTGATTTGTGTTACTCATTTGTAATGTCAATATTTCAGAATCTAAAACATTTTGGAGTCTAATTTTATTACAAATGAATTTTATTCTAATCTATATTACTTTTTTGGTTAGATATCAATTTTACAGATTTTTATATATGTAAATAGATTTTAAATTTATGTAAGTGGTCTTGTTTATTTGTTCTGTTTTCAAGAATCAAAAACAGAACAAATATAAATTTATGGGAATATTACAATTTTTTTTCTAAATAAAGTTACACAATTGTAATATTTGTTATGATTTACTGTTTTGTTATTTTATTTATTTGTGCTCCATACAAATATTTGGTCTGGATCCACCCCTGCTCATGTTATGTGCTCTATATGAGTCTATGTATATGTATGTTTTATAGGAACATATTAGATTACCATTTTTCATGTTACGTACAGTCTCTCGTAATCCTATCCTAACAATCGTCGAGTTTTGATTGGACTACTTAGTTGTCAGTTACGTTCGTAATCTATATCTAAACTGTAATCCACGTGATGTTCTATAACTCTCGTGAGTTTTACTCAACACCCGTGATTTGTTCTACGTGTATTGTATACCAAAACCATTTCTTAAGATGAAGCGATAACATTTTGTAATAGGAGTGAGGTGTTACACTCAAACCTTAAACTACTTATTAATAATTAAAAATCTTATATATATATATATGTGATTGACTTTTCAGATATGAATTTATATATTAAAATCAATACAGTATTTTAATAAAAACAGAAATTCAAAAGAAACAATCAAACTTGTTGCAATTCATCAAATCAAACCGACTCGGACATAATCGAAACTTCACCGAGTCTTTTACAAAATGCAATTTGTACGATCTCTCGTTTAAAAATGGTAAAAAAACTAAAAATAGGTCATATCAAAAATATAAATACCACCATGACTTTTACGAGGTCACCTATAGCTATCAATATGATAGTCTACAAGCAAGGCGGAAACAAATTCCACTCATTCACTCATGTGTCTCTTTCTAACGAATTTGAATTTAAGAAAACGATCTCGGTCATTTAAACTAACAACAGCCTTAAGGATATCGATAATAACCTTTAATAATCCGGTTTGATCGATAAAACCAACTCACTAAAGAGACATGCATACTTCTCATGTGAACTAGCTCGTTTCATATAAGTAGAAACTCCATGTTGGTGAGATTGTGACTCGGCGTATATATGGCTGAGATAAATGCAGGGAAATTAAAGATAATTCATCCACAAAATTATTTGGGCTGGTTGAACATATTAATAACCCTGAGGAAGGTGATGGTCTGTTCTAGCTCTTTAGAAGGGTCCCTTTTAGTCCCCACCATAACAATATTCAACCTTTGGAATTATCTTTGTATAATTGTATGTGAGTTTTAATATAAGAACATATATAATAACTCACTTTATTTTTCTTGTATATATATTGAATTTTTTAGAAATGGTTATTGATATACAAAGTTTTGAAGAAAAACAAAAGTTTTCATGTTTCAGTTCAGTATGTTTTTTTTTGAAGAAATATAATGGATGTAGCACCGGTACATATTGATGTTTTGGATCGACTTTAAATCAATAGATAAATAAATAAATTTGTTAGAAATATAAATGGTTAAACCATTTAAATCAAATTAAACTTCCATTATTTAATTTTGAATTCTTTGTATAAAAGTAATTTGATTAAAACAGTAATGTAGTTACAAAAAGAATGAAAAAATATCGACGCGTTTAAGATGGTGGTGAAGTGAAACTACATAAAGAGCTATTCATCATTCCAAAACTTGTGGTATTTTGCAAAGTACGTTGTAAAGAAAAAAAAGAAGTCATGCTATTAATTTTCATATAAGAAACCAGGTTACCACATATTATCGTTTCAATTCATTATGAAACCAGAATCATTAATACGGACGTTGACCGATATAATTCCCCGGAGGATCATAGCTACAAATCACCCAAATATACTCATCATTCTTACACCTCACCGAGCCACAACCAAGTCGGACCGAGTCACGCCACACGATCTGAGTGTAGTGTCCACACACACCATCACCACCACATGTGTTAGTGGAATCATCGTAATTCTCCTTCTCCGTCATCCAATACTCAGTCGCGACTGGACCACTCATCGTTCCCCAACCAGCGGCGAGATTCTCCCCGTAAGGTCCCGAGGAATGCTTCATGGCGCAGTCTCTAGCTCGTTCGTGTGCATAGCTTTGTGCATAGGTCGCTAGAGTTTCGTTCCACACCATTGGACCAACTCCGACTAAGGCTCGGGCCTTGTTGTGAACCGCGAGCGTTTCTTGCGGTTTGACATCAGTATTTGCGTTTGGTTTCGGGGGACTGTGACGAAAGCCTTGAGTTAAGATCGATGATAATGCGACTACGGTGAAACTATAAGCAAAAACCGATATATTCTTCATAATTTGTTTTTTCTGTGTATGCTATTATTTTGGAACTTATTGTTTTGTGGGGAACGATAGATCCTACTTGCCCAGTGCATTTATAGAAATCGCTTTGGTGGGCTACGGAGAAAAACATGAAAGGTTTATTAGCGAAAATAATCTATGGGATTGATGAGAAAGTCTTAAAAGTAGTATAAACAAAGATACTATCATACTAGTACAGTTTTTGCATTTAGTTTTCAAACTTCTAGCTTTATTACATTTTAATCTAGTGTGAACATTTATTGTTAATCAAGTATGATGTTGAACTGTAATTTTTCATATTTCAAGATCGTAAAAATTAGGTTTCGGTTTAACAAAAAAAATTATGTAGAAAATAATTCAGCAAAAATAAAATTATGTCATCAGAATGATGGATTAGCAGTCGAAAGACTTATCAAATTCTTAGACTATAATCGAAACCCTACAAAAACCTTAAGTAAAATTTTTTTAAAATTACTTATTGATGTTTTTTTTCAATTTTGTATTTAAATGTTCTTCTAGGAAATGAAACTATAATTGGTAATACAAATAGTTATACAGATTTTAGGTTGGTATATATGTTTTTTTTTTCTTTTTTAAATTGGTTTTTTCTTTTTATTTTTGTGATCGACTTTTTAATTATTTCAAATTTTTAGATCATTTTTAACAGATATTAACTTTAAATAAAATGGATCATTGAGAGGGATAAAATACATCTACAACATATAAATTATCCAATTTTGAAAACTTAATAGAAATTAAAGCGAGAATTTAAAGGCATTCACATACGAGAAAAAAAAATGCATGCCCAAAGGTACACTGGTGCCTTCATATGATTATTGATTTTTAAGTCAAAGATTTGTATCATTTTCCTCATGAAGTGAGTCTCAAACCTAGAAAATTTCAAATATTATATTGAATTTAGAACATCATTCTATAGTTGTAATATTTTGAGAACAAATGCCAGCTTATATTCTTGATTTATTGACTAACTAATAGCATTTCCTCTATTTTTTCTATAAACTTAATTTTTAAAATAAAATCGTATCCAATAGCATTCTATATTCCTATAAATCTGGAGTAATTTTAGAGTTATTTTTTTATTTATAAAATAATCATTTAATTTTAACATACTTTTATTTTATACTCTAGTAAAATTATATATTTTACTTTTATACTTAAAAAGATTATATTAATTTCTAATAAATAATAATGATATTTAATTTTTAATCTGATATATAAAATTAAAGACAAAAAAAATATCTCATTTCAAAATGTTAATTGATCAGAAATACACTATTGTCTATTCTTCAATTTAATTTCCTCAAAATTTATATGATTTTTCTCTAAAAATAAATTGAATGGAGAAATTAATATATTTTAAAATATAAGGTTTTATGAGAAAATAATTGTTAACTAAAATAAAATTTACTATTGTAGTAAAAATCATCTTCTCTATTTTTAGAGAATTTTATTTTAAAGTAAAAAATAGAATAAACTACTGGAAATAGTCTAAAATATCATACAAACAACACATCAAATTACAAAAAAAAAAAAAAAAAGAGTTTTAAAGATATATAATCCCCATAGTCTTCATGACAAATGACAAAAACAAATGTTTTTATTAAGTAAAGAAAGAGATGAAAAGAACAAAAATAAATAATTATAACACTTTTTAATTTAAATTAATATATTTAATATTATCGACATGGTCACATGAGATTGATATATAACAAATATGTTTCCTACGACATCTAAATTCATCATCATTTGTGACTCCTTCAAGTTTAACTTTTCTCATGATCTTTTTTTTTATATCGAAATAGAAAACATCAAAATCATCAGAAAACAAACTTGGCGTAAAAACGAGTTCACCAGCATTAGTGGTTCCTGAAAATGTTAGTTGTAGATCCCATAAAGTATAGTTAAAAACAAAAGTATCTGTTTTTGACCAAATTTGCTCCTTCACATCGTCGAGAACCCACAAACTAAAACTAGTATTACCTAAAAAACTTAGGCCTGCTAATTTCCCTTTGTAGTTTGCTAGGCAAGTTAACGTTTCTTCTGGTGTTTTAATTTGACCAAAACGCTCAGAACCAAAATCAAAAGTAACCACTATCATAGAGCTAATCCATGGCTTTATCCTAGCTTCATAATACACAGCTCCGTAAATGTATACCCCATTAGAACTAGGAATATAATTAGAGATGTTACTCTCAACGGGCCTCCACGGAAAATAAGAAGATTGTTGACGTTCCAATGTATATACGCTATGCTCAGAAACTAAGTTGCTCCTCGCTTGCGTGACCATTCGCAATACTTTGTACTTATCATTGCTTGGATCGTATCCCAAATGCATATAACATTTCCTAGTACCATGACCAAACCCATGATCCTCGGGTAAGTTTATGACTTGTCTTGTAGTTGGATTACAAACCATGTATTGTTGGTGATGAGAACAACATATAAAGCCACGAACGGGAGTACTATGGATTGTGTACTCACCAGCAGAGGTTTTTGATATCGTCATCTCATGTTTGGAAACTATTGATGACGAATCATTTGATTCTTGAGAAACAAGAGGCGAGGAGAAGAAGATCAATTGGTTATTGTCGTTGTGGTTGCGTTTGAAGGTGAGAAGGAGACGAGGTCGAGAGATGGACATGGACATGAAAGCGTCTATGAATGTTTGGCTACGGATTATGGAACACCAGGTCTTCGATACACATATGACCTCGAGAAGGGATTTTGCAGGAAGTTTTAAGAGTATCTGGGTCGTTAGCTCGAGAGGGATCGAGTCTAAGCTAATTTCGACGTTTGTGATCACTCCTCCTTCGTTGTCTTCTATTGCCTTTGTGTTCATGGTTACAAGACAAACTCAGACCTAAAAATATACAATTTGTTTAGGGCCCATTTGAAAACATCTAATAGAAAATCCTTATAGTAATGCAATTTCAAATGACACAAACTTGAATTTGATTCCCCAAGAAAAGATTACCTCGATGCTTTCTATTGATCGAACTCCCGTTCACATGTATTATTTTGGTTTGGACCCCTAAAATATCAGTTATAATAGAGGACAAACACAATAGATATGTCTACACAACTCTAGTAATTACTTTAAACTAGATTTCTCTATTATATTTTCCATGTTTTACTCCCAAATTATGATGACAAGAAGGACAAATATGATAACAAATCCATGTTTTATAGAAATTTATACATTTCTCTTTACTGTTACTCGTTTTCTTTTTAATGTTTAATTTGCTGATATTGTTATTTCTCTTTTGTCTGTTGAAATATTATTATTATTATTATTTTTATTAAAAAGTGTTATTATTATTTATTAGTTGTTACTAATTACTATACACAAGTGATGAGAGAGAAAAAAAACTTGCATGTTCTAATATTTAAGATCTATTAGCCATGGCATTGAATATATTTAATTTTATTAAATAATAGTAGATTGTATCTCATATAAAATTAATGTACTTAATAAACATATATATCATATAATTTTTCTAAAATAAAATATTAAATAGAACATTAACTCAAAAACTACTTTTTATTTTTTACGGTTAGATGAATTATAATTCCAGATATCTAAACTTTTAAATATGGATTCGAATAATAAAATATGGTATACATAGAATCAAATCTGGAATTATAGATTAATGAGAATGCATTGAATATGATATTTGAAATTAATTAACTTTTGGTGAATTTTTTGATAAAGTAAAAAAATTACTATACCATTGTTGAATCTCATATAAATTATGTAATTTGAATATTTATATTTTTAAGTAAAGGGTTCCACTAAATCACTTTAAAATTATAACAAATCTCCTAAAATTTACTTTTAATTATATTTCTAAGTAAATTTTATAATAAATTTTAAAATAAAAAATTCAATAACATTAGATTTTAATATATTTTTATAGATTTATATTTAAATAACAGCAATTTATCACTTTAATAAAAATTACCATAAAATTCTCCAAAATTATAGCTTAAATACACCTTCCTAAATATATCCACTTTTTATCTTGATTTGGTCAAATCGAATACTAACAACTGCATGAACACAATTTTTTTCTTTTCTACTGCTTGGAAACTTCATCACGAAAAAACAACGCAATTTTCTTAAATTGTATAAAATATTTAAGGTGCCCTTCATTTCCACAAGCATTGATCAATGCAAAGAAAATTAAAAATATCGAGAATATATATTATAAATATTACTTAGATGAAACGAAATTAGTAGTTAAAATTATCATTTAAACTGAAACCGAAGGAATGGCATATTACTGGAAGAAAAAAAAACGAGCTCTAAACAAACATGAAATTTCTATATTGTGAGAAGTAGCTATGAACAACATACAGATTAACTCATCATACATACTCATGTGGTAAGCTCTTTGTGGCTGTGTTACGGTTTGGTTACCAAAGCTACAAAATCCTTGGAAGATTTAAAACCAAACTAATTCCCTAGAGGCAGGCTTTGCACAAATCCATACATTTGCTTCTTTCTCCATGGTTCTCGGAGTACCAACGGTTTTATGGGCTCTCGTCGATCTCATCTGGAACATGCAATTTCTCCATTGCAGCCTGTTTCAGACCATAAGAACCAGTTTTATCTAATTTCAAATTTAAAAGCAGAAGATAAAAACCATAAGAGAATGTCTCTGTTTGTTGTGTTTTCTGAAAGACACGAACCTTTATTGCAGCAACATCAGTTGCAGGCGGTTTCATATCCAAAGCTAGACCGAAATGAAGCATGGCTTTATCGTGCATATTTCGCCGCTTATAGATCCTGCCCATTAAAGCGTATACGCTGCTCTCTGAAGGCGCATACTCTTTAAGCTCCTCTAAAACTTCTAGAGCTTCATCTAATCTTTCTAAGCAGACAAGTATGTTAGCTTTCTGGTACATTGGAAGAGGGTTCTTCCTATCTGCTAATATAGCTTGCTCCATTATCTCTATCGCTTCCTCGCTTCTCTGTTAACACAAGAACAAAAAGAAGAAGTTTTTAGTCATTCTTCAAAGATTGTTTTGTTGTAAGCTTAAAAAAATTCGATCTAGTGAGTGTAAGAATATAACCTTTAAGGCATGCAAAGCTGTTCCTAAATAAGACATTATAACAGAGGAACTCGGGTTTATTAGGAAAGCCATTCTGAAGTGATGCTCTGAGAACTCTAACTTCTCTTGGCGTAGGTAGATCATTCCAAGCCCATACCATGCATTATAGTGTCTTGTATCTACACGAAGTGCGTTTTGGTAACTTTTCATTCCGTTCTCAAAGTCTTCTAGAGTTGCGTATCTAGAGAAACAGTAAAGAGGGATACTGTTGCTTAGACCAACAACTAGAGCATTTCAACAAAATTAGTGTTAAAATTGGTAGAAGCTTTCTTACTCGTGGCCACATAAAGTATGTGCATATGCAAATCTTGGATTCAGTTGAACAGCTCGTAGGAAATTCTTCAGTGCAGTCTCATGGTCTTTTTGCAAACTATAACAGTTTCCCATAGCACACCTACATAATTTTTTATTTCGTTTATTTCTGTTATTACCAACAAAAATGAAGTAATTAGTCAGAAAGAGAGACTGGACAAGAATATACCAAGATTGAGGAGCTAAGCGATCTGTTGATATTAGTTCCTGAGCCAAGTAACTCAGCTTCATATCTTCCTTCAAATGCTGCAAAAAAAACAACATTATTTGATGAAAAGATTACAATACATGAGATTTCTTTGAGGAAATTTAACAAACTTCCCTGAGACTAAAAGCAAAAGGTCAAAGTTTCATCAGACTCAGAGGAGATTCTATGTTTGGAAACCAGGAAAACACACTTACGTAGAGGACCGTAGAGTAAATATCCATTCCTTCTAAGCTATAAGGAGAAGCCTGGCGGGCAAGACGGAATGCTTTTTCAGCTTCTAAATAGTCTATCAATTCAAAGTATGCTTTCCCGACCTGCGTTAACAGCCATCAAAATGCATTTACCAATGAATATCACAGGCCATCAGACTAAAACTTCATGCACCAAACTGAACAAAATAGCTCGTAAAATAGACATATCCAAGTATGACAGCCTAGAACAGAGAAGAGTCACTAATTACCTGGGAAAGAACCCATCCTGTATTATAATGCTTATGTGGAAGTTTCATATACGTATCCAGTGCTTCCTGAAACACCCAGAAGCACAAGGAAGAGAATGAAGTAGTCCTATATCACTATATGGCCTTTGTATTATTCAAAAAGGCAACAATATGCTTACCTGACACCTGTACATGTACGAAAGCCTACACCCTTCCCCGAGTGTCCTTAGGAGGCTTAATATTTCTGAAACACCAATTGTGATTTTTTGCGCACTTAACGTTGTGCCACCAATCGACATTATTTCGTCTTCTTGATCACAGGATTTAGCGTCACCGGAAGCCATAGAACCAGTCGTTGAGGCAGTATTAGGCCTTGAATCATCAAAAGGTTCCCCACGAACCCCTAAACAGAACAGGATCATAATAAAAACGGAGGCATGATTACACAAATGACAACAGAATAGTTTTCGAACAAAATATTGATATATTGGAAATGTCACAACCTTCATCTATGTTTTCATTTGCCCAAGAATGTCCCTTCCGAAGTGTTACAGAACGAAGCGCTAAAGAACTCAATTTAGAACCTCCCAGATACTTGGAAGTGTTGTTCCCATTTCCGCTTACTGTTGCAACACTTGCATTAGTGTTTGCACCTGAATCAGCAGACAGTCTCGAACTCCGTCGTGGACCAGAATCAGAAAACAGCCTGCCAGAAATCTGCATATGAAAAGATACATGCACTCACAAGTAAGACAAAATTCGACCCAACTAAGAATCAGAGTATTACAAAGAAAAGTAGAGCAGTACAGATGTGTATACTACCTTACGTAGCTTTCCTTCATCCACAAATTTTCTTCTGGGTGCTTGAATAGTAGAGTTTACTGTGGACTTTGGAGAATTGTCAGTAATAAGTGAGTTTTGGTTTGCAACAGCCGGCTGGAAATTCCGAAAAAGTGGTGGTGGAGCCATAGCGGATTGCTACAATTTGACAAATATAAATATCAATTTAAATCTCATTCACAGCTGCTCTTTAAAGCACATACACAATATACCATGACCAAAACAACAATGCTTAAGTGAAAATATCCGACTTGTTCGTATCAAAAGAAGCGTGACAATACCTGTGCAGCCACTGGCGAAGGAGTATTATAGAATGTCATGTTCGAAACACCTCCGTTAAGACCATGAGAATGGAAATTTCCAGAGATATCTTTAAGGCCATGTCCTTGTGTGTGCTTGGACTGCTTTGGACTGTAATCTTCAGAACTCGTGTTTTTAGTAGAAGTCATATTACGTTCCTCATGGTAAGAGTTTGAGCCGAGGGAAGCTGACAGTTGTTGCATGTACTGCTTTTGGATGGAGAGAGCAGCTGTTTCACCAAAAACCGCAGTTGCTTCCTCAGCAGCACCTGAAAAAGTAGGATGGCCAGAAAAACGTAAGAGAACCATAAGAAACGTAACAAGTATGCAGAAAATACATTATGCTCACCTAATATACATAATTCCTCATACGCAGCCCAAAGAAGAGGATCCAGTGTCAAAGAGTGCTTAAACTGTTGAGCGGCGTTCTTCCTTCTATCAGTATACCTGAAAGGTCACTATCATAAATGAGAAATCACATTGTCGAAGACATTCAGGATCAAAAGAAAAATGCACAGAGAGACCAAGAAACGAACTTGTAAATAAGTCCAAGTAGGTAATGACCTGCTGCACCATTTGGGATCTGCAGAATAACCAGAAGCTATGTTATTATCTTCTTACGTGAAGTAAATCAACACAAAAGATCTGAGTTTGTAAGAAAACATTCAGTGAGCGAACAAAGGCAATCTACCAGAGATCACTAAGTACCTCCGCACCAGGTTCATTAAGAGGGCAGAGTGCAGATTCAGCTTCATTGAGAAGGTCCATCTGGTAGCATGATAACGCGAACAAGTACCGGGACTGAGCCATTTGTGTTCCTTTACATAACAACGAGGCAAAGTAAAATATACAACGATGAGCAAAATGAGCTGATAATAGAAGGCGCAAGATTCCGACAAAAGACAACATACCCTTTAGAAGATGATAAGCACTGTACGCTTGATTATTCTGTAGGTAACTGGTGGCTAGTAGCTGCAAATTAATCTATACAAACAGAAAGTGATTAGACAAGAAGGCCTCCACAAAGTCTAGCTTTCACTTAACTGAAGCTAACAAACTGGGAAACTGATACAAATGTTGGAATTGATTCAGACCAAAAGTCAAAAACTTTTGGGGGAAATCTAAATAAAGAAGCAACCTTTGTTTTGCAAACCTGAGCAGATCAGTAGTGAGAAAAGGCTACTGGAGAAAACAAAGTCGAAGTAATTGAAGCAAAGAAACAACATATAGATCTTGAAGCAACCAAAAGGGCTAAAAGGTAAGAAACCCAAAATCGATCTCGAAGAACTGATTGAATTCCACATCCAAAAGAAGATAAAGAAAATTTCAGAGATACCCAGATGCAATCTCTATACTTTCGAAATCCCAACAGCTTCGAATTTACAGAAACTAAAGAAGAGAGTGGAAAGAAGAGGGACCTCAGAAGGGAACTCGGCGCAGAGACGCTCGCACATGAAAATGGCATTCTTGTACACAAAATGACGAAGACTGTTGTTTACACAGTCCACAAGCATAGCTTCCATGGTTTGCTTTGCTTTGCCTTCCTCGCTAGAGAGAGAGAGAAGAAAGAGGGTTTTCTGTTTTTTTCTGGATTTTCTCTTTTTTTGTTTTTACCCTTTTGGTTTTTTTTTGAAGTCGTAATTTCAAATTTTCAGACGGCACGTGCGATGCTCTGTTTTCAAACTATTCGGCACGTGACAGGGTGACAGGGTCATTGGTCTTGAAACTTGAATGGCCCAGTCCCCCACCCGTGTTTTGAGCTTTGGGTTATATTCAATATTGGGCTTTGCAATTGGCCCATTCTTTTTTTTTTATATATTTCCAAATCCCTATATTCTTTAACTTGGTCACTATCCAATACAAATTTTGCAGGATTAATTATTTTTGTTATAAATTACATTTTTAATTTTAGTTTATAAAATTTCAAAAATTTGTATATTCTCATCTACTGCATCAACAAAGTGACTTTTATTAATTTCAGCTTCTATTTCAACTTTTTCTCACTTTCTTAAAACATCTTTTGATAGATGTTTACACAAATTTTCCATTAAAAAAAAATTAGGATCATTGATTTTTCTCAGATAATTTGATATTGATTCAGATATATTATCTTTAGTTTTTTTCAATTTTATTGTCACAAAATTGGTTATGGTTTTGTTCCAAAGCAAAAAAACAAAAGTTATGGTTTTGGTTTTCAATAAAGTCAAAACATTTTGCATAGAAATAATAATTCTAAAAAAAAATAATTCTAAAATATCAATTTCACAAATTTTCTACCACATATTATACATCAAACATATGATTTCAAGAAAAACATTTAACCAAACTTCCCACACAAAAAAAAAAGTTATTACAATTTTGATGTCTTTTATTGTAAAATTTTGGAGCATGGTTATAAAAATTACAATTTTGATGTCTTTATAATTTTCATATAATAATAAAAAATTCCATACCAAATTGTTTAAACAATACTAAAAAAAATTGTATAGAGTTGTCAAAATGGATCAACATAACCTATGATCCTAATAAATTGAGTGTTAATTTAATAAATGAATTGGTTTGACTGATGACCCGATAATAAATGGGTTGGATTGACAAATGGGGTTATGACATCAAGACATTGAACCTGCGTTCACTATCCAAATAGCTGCAGAAAAGCTCTAAGTTAGAATATAATCAAAGCCAGCTTAAAGCCATTCGAGTGGCAATTGGTAATTCAATGTCCTCTAGGGACAGAAAAATCGAGGATGGTTCTCGGTGTTATAAGTGGAGTATTTGGTGCAACAAAATCACTGAGGGTATTCGTTACTTAGTAGTCCAACGTTGCAGTTGATAAATAAGTATTCAGCATTTAAGGTTTCCAAAATATTTAGTTATCTAATGCTATATATTTGGAAGTGTAAAATATTTTTAAAGAGTTCTTATGCTGTAGTTTTTTTAAGAATAAGAGTGTTTGACAATAGGACTAAGCATTTAAAACAAATCAGAAAGTAAAAAGCTGAAGAAAAAGAATAGATAGTACCATATCAGCAAAATGACTTCTAAAAATTCTTAAAATGAGTAAAAGAAAATTTGTTGTTTTTGTGGGTTTGGCAGAAACAAGGAGGTAGATTGTGCTTGTGATCCATATAACTACTTTCTCCTTCAAAAATGTATCGATTCACCACATGCCAATGCCTAAACAAATATAATGGCATGCTTCACAGAGTAGTCTGACGACAACTTCGGTTCGTTGATTTGATATAGGAATACAAAGAAATTATTTGCTAAGTCCACCACTCCATCTCAATTACATTTTTGTAACTTGGTCGTATATAATATGTAAAGAAAATTATACTTATCTATCATGTTATCAACTATAGACTATATGGTGTTTGGTCATTCTGTAGGACCTTATTATATAAAAATAGTTAAAATGCTAAACAAACGTAACCAGTAATAAAGGGGCATCGTCATCCCAACCAATTCAAATTAGAATGTCAATCAATATTTTATCGTCATACTAAAGACGTATTGTAATGGCAAGGACCAAAATACAAGAATGTCATTTGTTAGGTGTTGGTGTGCGTGTAGCGTGTGTTAGTGTGCGTGTGCTTATCGTGTATGATTCGGAGAATATTGTGGTTTCAATTTCATCACTCTGTGTTTGGACAAAAATGTTCTTGATCATGAGGGTTGTAAACTTGTAATTTGAATATATATGTATCGAATTTGAAACAATTTGAGTTGTAAAAGAACAAATAATCAAAGATATTAATTATACGAGTATTATACAACGGAAGAACGTTTCACTAAAACCTCTTTCTACTTTCTTGTACAAGTAATTTATCAAATACCAAATCGGTCATCGTTAAAACAAAGTAATATACCACATTTCAAAACTAGACCGGCATACCTCCCAATGTAGTTTTTTTTACGTCATATTCTCAAGTTAGCTTCCTCGGCAAGTTATACGTTTTCTTCAGAAACTTTGTCGCAGACTCATCATAACGGTAACACAAAACCCTTAACAGTGTGTTTGCTTCTGTCGGACTCCAAGGACCAGAAGTCGGCGGCAACGGAAGCCTCCCTCTGTCGGAACCGTGATTCTCGAGACACACCGCTTTAAACGTTTCAATCAGAGACTCCGTATCCGTACGCAGCAGCGGAAGTATACTCTTGACCGTCGTCGAAACCTTCTCGATCAAATCCAAAGGCAAACCGTCTCCGTTTGACCAGAAAAGATCGCAAAGAAACTTGAAATCCTCATCTACCGCAGCGGAATCTTGAACCGTGAAGCTACGCGATGGTCCACCTGCGAGGAGGACCAATAAGAAACCATCGAAAGAAGCTCTCATGATGTCTGAAATGACTCTGGTTCGGACTCTATCATGAACGGATGATGAAATAATCTCAAGGCACCGTTCAAGCTCTTGAAGGAAAAATTCGATCCTCGAGGAAGAAACTTCTCCAACGTACAGACCATCCCAGAGGACGTTGCTCAGATCGTGGAATACGATCTTGTAAGCAGTTGCTTCAGACAGTTGCTGTATTCCCTTCGAGCAATAACCGATCGACTGTTCAAAGATTTTAGCTTTACCATCCAAAGCCGCTATTTCGGATTCCGGGAGACGGTTTAATGCTTTTCTTCCGGATGATTCGATCTCCGTTCTGATATAATGCAGAGTGTTCATTCTGCAACAGAACTGAAGTATTTCCGCTGAGTCATTACTCGTCCCGAGCTGCGTTTTTCTCCTGTGAGAAGCCACCATTGGTTTCTCCTTTTTCTTGAAGACGCCGTGTAGTCTTGACCCCACTGTGCATCTTGTTAAAGCGGGTAAAGCAGGTAGAAACGTATTCCTCGAGCCTAATGGAAACCATTTTAAAAACAAAAGGACAGACACTCCATAAGTGAAATCAACAAAGCATGAAGTTTCATCATTCATGAAAAACAAGAGAATCTGCGTACCGCAGGAAGATTTCGCCTTTGATACATAATGCTGCATACACTTGTCGAGACCCGACGTTAGCTCGGGAAGTAAAACTGTATGCAAGAGTATCGGCAACAAGAAAAATGCTTCCAATGTCTCATCTACCATCCTCAGTACATCAACAGAAGAAGGAGCAATGCCAAGTTTATTAGTTCTTGGATTCCATACCTGCAGATACAAACCAATCATATATATAACTCTGAAATGAACATAAAAATAAAACAAGGAAGAGTTTTAAAATCGTTAGGTACCTCTTGCTGGAGATTCCGATCAATCCACTCCTTCAGTCTATCAACTCGAGTCTTGATCCATGATTTCACAAGGTTGCCAATAACAACTTCTGCTTCAAAAGGAGGCATCTCTCTTATAACCGACTTACCGCCATCGTCACTATCTACTGCATCTTGAACTGCAATCTGCACCAGATCCTTCTCAAGCTTATCAGCAGCGGTGAGTACTCTTATAGCATCCGGCGTCAACTCGGTGATACCCGACACAAATTTCTTCAATTCGGTTCCATAGCACGAATGAAGTGTAGCTGCAGCCACACCAGCTGCAAGAGGATGCCAAGTCTTTAAGATTGGACTAAATATTGCCTTCTCGTTGAAAGCTAAATGACCAATATCCTCTGCAAGAATGGCAAGAACCGGAAGATTGTTCGTGCTCTGACGAGATTTGGACCGCTTGCTATGTTCCACCATCTTCTTTGTCTGTCACAAACAAACCACAAAGATACATAAATCGCTGCAGATACGTAATAGATCGGTTCAAATAAGAAAAGTAAACAAACCTGTGAAAAGGCCATACGCAACGAAGATCTGATATAGGTATCTACTCGATCACGTCCTGAATCGACATGCTTCTTTTTCCTTCTATACTCGCTAGACATATCTTCGACAAGTACTTTGGCAACCGAAATCCCCAAAGAAACCGTTGTTTCAAGGGTCTCAACGTTATCGATGTTGAAAGTATCATGGTAAGCAAGAAGTCTCTTCTCAGCCCAATCCAAAATCAAACTCAAAACAGAACTCGAGATCTTTGAATACTCAGGATCACTCGTCTCTTTTGCGTCAATCTCAACTTCGAGTATCAAGTTATGAGCAGCTACAAGCAAGTCATTCTCCACTTGACCAGTTGTAACATAGCGATTAAACAACACCCAGAGAAAGCAAACGTTGTGAACCATCTGATTCATACCCAAAACAGGCCAAGTTTTCTTTATAAGCTCCAAAACTTCATCTACTTCTTCAACAACCGATAACTCGTCATTAACATCAAAACAAGACTCCAAAAGCATTTTATAAATTCTAAGATTCAGCGGAAACCCATCAGCCCAATGACAAGTCTCTGGACCAACCCCATCATTGTTCGAACGAGTAGCAAGAGACATTACTATACTCCTAAGGTTCTGCGACTCTCCCGTGATCTTCCCGGTATCCAACGGCCTCTCGAGACCCGACCGGATAATTTGCTTAAGCTGTTGAACAGATTTATCTGACTTACTCAAAGGAACATGAGGATGTACAATCAAACCAGCTTCGAGAAGCTTCAAGTTTCTTCTTTGCCATGATAAATACTCTTCCTGATCAGGAAAGTCTGTAGCTTTGAGCTGCTGCAGAAGCTCAAGAGGTAGAACCATAGTCTCCACACGCCTCCCAAGCTAATCAAAATCACAAAAATTTCAGCTTAACTAAAACTAATCATGGAGCTAATAAAGAGACTCAACACAGATCTTCTTCAGTAAACGTACCTGACCAGAAGCGATCCTGAGAAGAGCTCTTCTTATCCTTGAATCAACCTGCTCAGAAATTCTCATCTGAATCCGAACTAACTCACCAACCGTAACCGATTTCTTGACCCGATCCGGTTGACCCGACGACTCTTCTCCTCCTCCTCCTCCGTTACCGCTTCGTTTCTTCATCCCCAACGCCTTCTTCACCCTGCTTGCCGCCGTCGACGTAAGAGATCTATGAAGCGACGGTGAAGCCGATAACGCCGCCGTCGCCGCGCCGTTGCTTCGATCGGACTTGGGAGATTGCGGGATGTAAGTCAGTGGACGACTTCCGGTGCTCCGACAAGCTGCGACTAAGATCTCGTAAGCTGTTTCTCGGAGCTCCGAATCCGATAAACTCGGGGCTGCGTCTCCGAATGGAGATGGTAAAGATTCCATTTTTTTCACTTCGGATTAAGCAGAAAATAGAAAGACTTTTGGAGAGAGAAGCTAAAACTCAAAAACCCCTTCTTCGAGAAGGATCAGATCGAAGGTGATGATAACAATCATTGATTCATCACCAAATGTACAAAGATACAAACTTAACTGCAGAGATAAAGTTTAAAACTTTTTTTTTTTTTGTTCTTTGGAAAAGAAAAATAATAATTAAAAGGGAATGAAAGAATTTTAAGTTTGCTACAGATTATGATTCTTGCTTGAGGTTAAAGAATGAATTATTTTTTTTTTAAAAGAAAAAAAAAGAAAAACAGACAAAAGTAAAACTAAGCGACGACAACAAATTAGAGAGACAGGTGTTTTGTTTCGAGACCAAACGCTTATACAGAGAGATAGAACGTGTATGTATGTATTATGTATATAACATTGAGAGGCAGAATATTGAATTTCTTCTTTACTTTTTTTATCAGATTTTAAAAAGGGTAATCAATCTCAGTCAACTGGAATTTTGAAAGAAAACTATATGGTTTTTACATTAATTACGTCGTTTAGTTGTAAATTGATGTTTGACCTATAAGATAAGTCTGGCTGGGTTCAGCAAATGCAATAATGTTTTCTCAAAATATTTTAGTTTTGTTCCCTGCGATGCCAAGAGTCGGAGACGACTTTCTGCCATTTTATTTGTTCTAGAATTTTAGAATTGAAGGAATTTTTCGTCCCTCATAAAAAAATAAAAATAAAAAGGAATTTTTCAAAATTTTCACACGGCATTTTTCTCTTCCATTTGTGACACCATTTCACACGGCATTAACAAGTACCAATTCAACTAAAATGCTATTTTTTTTTACTCTATCCCTTAATGTTTCTTGAGGGATAAATTATCCTTCAATTCCTGTTTATTTTCATCTCCGGTAACATTGTATCAGAAAGAAGAAGAAGCGGATGTAAATCAAGTGATAATAATATAAGTATTGATATATAGTCCACATAAGTATATTCTCAAAACTTAATTTAAAATAATAATACAACGACGACACTAACATAAACGGGTAAAACCTATAGATTTTGATTGTTTGCTGCATTTAGATTAGAATTCGAATCATTGAATACACTATTTCTTTAGTTAATGTGGAATTTTGCATAACAGATGTATGTGAAAATTAATACAAGACTTTACAAATACTAGAGAGAGTGTGTTTAATTTTTTAATTTGGAAGTTATAAGATATAATTTAAATTATATATCCATGTAGTGCGGCGGTTGTTGACCATTGTTTATTTTGTTCGTATCCCTTTTATTTCCTAATCATATACAAATAATGGTACGTATAATTGAAGAATACAAAACAAACAACTGTAGAACTCATTGGCTTGATATCATATTTTTTGTCATCTGAAAAATTATACTGATGATCAACCTTGAAAGAAGGTCCGTATTACAACTAAGCCGACCAGTAATACAAAATTCTCAAAGAGTCAAAAGCCAAAAAAAAAAAAATGTATATATATTCTTTGGAAACAGAAGCCACCGGATCATTTAGATTCATCAATTCTTCTTAAATATATTGCTTGAATTACTAGAACTGTTATACAAAAAGTTGACATGTGCCACCGATTAAAATTTTTTGTTGATGATTGTTTTTTTATTTTTTTGGTTTGTCACTTTTCTTTAGGGAATAAGTGCGTATTATAATATGTTATTACGTCATCACCAAAAAAAATAAAATAATATGTTATTACGTAACTGGGAGACGGACGGAGAAAGCTTTCTTAAAAAGAAAAATTTAAAATTTTACGTCGCCTGAGAGATTCGAACTCTCGCGGGGAAACCCCATGTACTTAGCAGGCACACGCCTTAACCACTCGGCCAAAGCGACTTTGTTGGTAGCCGTAGTATTGTAACATTTAAGTGACTGATCCCGACATAAATTGGGTCAAGGGATCTTTTTGTCAGAGCTGCAGTCAACATGATATCGTTGTTTTTAGAATATCATCGAATGAATATTTGAATATATCTAAGAGTTTTTGTTAGGTAATTAATAAAGAAGAAGAAAAGAAAAAAATTTTGCGTCGCATATAACCCTAAATCTATCCACTATAAAACAAAAGTCAGAGTTTTGTATAAACTTTTTTCTCAGAACAAATCGTCTTCACATATCACAATGGCTATGGTTCTCAGACATCTCAGGAGAGATGTGCTCGTAAGCTGCTCCTCTCACTCTCTGTGTTGTGTTATGCTTTTGTTGGTTACGAACTTACGAGTTACGATGTATGATTGATATTTGGCAGGGACATAAGAGCCTTCGGTTCTCGTCGTCTTTATCCCAGCCCTATCTCATCGTTGGCGGCGATTATTGTGGGGTTAATTTCAAGGGTGACGATGTCGGGCATCTCCAGTATTATGATCCTTGTAAAGGTGAAGTCATTATTTCCAAAAAGAAAGTGGCTATGGAGTCGCTGGAGTTAATGGGAAGGATTGGATCATCTCATGGTTGGGTAGCTTCTTTGAACATCCGTGATGGTACCATGTCTCTCCAAGATGATCTCAACCCTACCACTGATCCGGATTCATGGCCAAAACGTATTTCGTTGCCTCCTCTTGTCACTATGCCTTATTGTCAGACCCAACTTGTCACTAACGTGGCCATGTCGTCTTCTTCTCCTGAACAAGAGGACTGTGTTGTGGCTGTCAAGTTCTTGGGACCTCAACTCAGCTTATGTAGGCCCTGTTGCAGTTCGCAATGGGTCAACATCAGAACACCAGATAGCTTTTTCGCTTCTCGTGTCATGTATTCGAGAAAGGATCAAATGTTCTGCTTGCCCGCATCCGGAGGCCGTTACACGGGATCATGGGATCTACACAAACATAGGCATAACCCTAAACTGAATCAATTGCGGTTTTGCAACCTTCCCAAGTTGATGCAATCCGAATGGGAACTGTTGGATTCGTGTTTCAGGAGGGAAGACTTGGTGGAGTCGCCAACCGGTGAATCCTTTCTGGTTAAATGGTACAGCGGTGACGGCGAAAGCAATAGCAATTTGGCCAAAATGCAAACCAAGCGTTTCTTGGTGCTCAAGATAGACGAGGAAGGAAATGCTTCTTACACTCAAGACATTGGGGATCTGTGTATTTTTTTGTCCAAGTCCGAGCCTTTCTGTCTCCATGCAAGCTTGTTCTTTGGCCTCACCCCTAACTCTGTCTATTTCGTTGGCTTCGAGGACGTAGGAGTTTACAACCTTGCCACTTCCACCGTCCATCCGATCACCCATTCCGACAATTTCCCGTCAACCGCTCCTTTCTGGCTCCAGAACTAGACTGACTTAGTATTATTCATTAATGTTTTAGATTTTTTTTTTCTTCTTCTTGGTTTTGCGTGCCATCTTTTGATTTGATTGTTTTTATTTCTCTGATGATCAGAGAACTTGCGTGTTTATTTATGGGAAAATTTCATACCCTAATATGATAGTAACTGAAATTTTGTTACCATTTTAATACACTTAAGTTTTAGCATGTCGAGAACAATATTGTACCAACTCATTTTTTTCTATTTTAGTACATAAATTTGTTGATCAGAGAACTTTCTCGGCGTGTTTATTTATTATGTCTCAGCAATCTTCTCTTTTAATTTTGAGTTTAGATATTTGCTCACCTCTTGAGATGCTCAAATGATAAAATCACACCGGATGGTTGGTTAAACTGCTTTTGATATGAAATTTTGTGGGGGTGTTGTTTGCTGTGCTTCTTTTGATCACATGATTTAACCGCGACATTTCAGTCCTCTGGTCAAAAACTTATTCAATGAGGTCCCTATGGTTTCTTTTATTTCAAGGTACTTCGTAGCTGATGATGTACGTACTACGTAGTGAAATCTTTTGAACAATATTGAACTTGTACGTCCTTCTCTTGCTGGGACTAGAACTGAACTAAGAATTTTGGGTAACCCTCCATTGCAAAAGTTTGTATACTGCAATTAAGCACTGATGCCTTAATTTTTATTCTAGCTATAGTTGTATTATTTACACACAAAAACAAAACAATAATAGATTTTGTTTATATTAAAAAGTAAAAAAAAAATCTTATATATATATATATATATTTTTTTTATTTTGGAAAAATGAATTATTGAAATCTGGAAGATAATACTACCTAGATTCGGATATGAATGTTGAAATTATCAAAAAAGATTTATTTAATTGATTTTGTTTAATATTGTTTGAGCTGCAAGGCATAGTGCTATGTACGTTATATAATCTTAGGATTAAACTAGGGTTTATGTGAGAAAAATCGTGGGTGACAATATGTCTAAGCTTCTCAGACATCTCTCGAAGCTGTATCACAGCAAACCGAAACCGCAAGATGCCCTCGTAAGCCCGCAAGATGCCCTCGTAACCTACTCGTTTGTATGAACTTTAATGATCAATTTGCTTTTTATTCTTTTTCTTTGGGATTTTGATCTCTCACTATTTTTAATTGGTAGATAAAGCAAAGTGTTAGGTTGTCCGAAACCCCGCCCTATTTGACCCTTGGCGTTTGGCGTAAAGAAGATGATGGTACGAGCACCAATGTAGAGGAAGAGACGATCACAGTTTCAGATAAAACATTTCCCCCGCCTTATCTGAGCATCGGCTCTTGGAGTAAAGAAGATGGTTATAGCACGAATGTAGATCTCAAGAGACAGCCACAATTTCAGATAAAACACTCCCCGAGGAGCTCAACACTTTGAGATTGATGGGAATATCCCATGGCTGGGGACTTTTCATGGACGAGCACGACAGTTCTGTTGTACGTATCTCTAACTTTTTTCTCCCTTCGTCATCCAAATCATCCCCTAAGATCACGCCTCTGCCTCCCCTGTGTCCTCTGCCCGATTGTACATTGGAACCCGTGAAAAGCGTGTCAATGTCCTCTTGTCCTGACCAAGAGGAGGACTGTGTAGTTGCTGTCAAATTTAAGGGATTTCAGTTGAGTCTCTGTGTGCCCGGTAGGGACTCGGAGTGGACGAACATCAGAACCCCTTCCGTGTACTTCCACAACTCCTCGACCCTCACGTATTGCAAGAGAGATCAAAGTTTCTACATGCTCGCTCCTGGAAGCCGCTTCTTGGCTTCCTGGCATATCCATTCCAAGAACTGGGACTACCCAAAGCTCCACGAGTTGCGGTTTCACAACATTCCCAAGTTTTCGCAGTCGCAGTGGGAACAATTGGATTCGTGTGCCAAGACCGAGCACTTAGTGGAGGCACCCTCGGGCGAATGTTTCTTAGTCAAGTGGTTTGGGGAGAGTTTGCCGTATGTGTTCAACGAGAAAGAAACAATATACTACAGGACATATCGGTTCATGGTGTTCAGACAGGAGGCGGAGGCAAGCAAAGATGGAGGAAGAAGCATGCGGTACACAGAGGACATTGGAGATTTGTGCATCTTCCTTGCAAACAATGAACCTTTTTGTGTTCAGGCCAGCTCCTGCCCTGGTCTCGAGCCTAACTCTATCTATTTCATGGGTTACGGCTTTGGTGTTTATGGCCTCGGAAATAGAATTTGCCGTTCCTTCAGCGACGACAACGGTTTACCAGGCCCAGTATTCGCTTGCCCTTATTGGATTCCTCCTGTTTATCTCTAGCAATTTTTTAGGTTTTATGGATTTCTCCTGTTTATCTCTAGCAATTTTTTAAGTTTTATGTTCCTTGTTTAATTAGCTTTGCGTAGCTTAGCTTCTCCTAGTTAAGTCTTGGTTGTTTGACTTATTAGACCATCTCCAATGATCAGAACTCCTTATGAGTTTTTAAAATTATTTTAACTATAAATTTTGAAATTTGTTAAGTTAAGAACTTATAGAAAGATGATTAAGTTTGCATACCTCCAATGGTAAAACCTCTCATGGGTTACAAAAAAAAAAAAACAGTCGCGTGAAAGTTTACGGAAGATGTTCTTCTCTTATCACCATTTTCTTTTCTCTCTTTATTTATGTTCTCTTTCTCCTTTCACAACTCTCTTGGACAATTAAGCAAACATGTGGTGTGCAAAAATATCTGTTTGGGTTTGTTTTTTCTCCGCATGAATTGCAACTGAACTCCACAAGCAAACTTCTTCTTCCTAGTTTAATATCTACAGAAGCAATTTTTCTCTGAACAACAAGATACCCAACTCTCAGCGTGAAAAGATAGACACAAACACTATTAAAGACCCAATTTCATTTAATCACCTCTGATTCTTCTTCTGGATTTAAGTCAGATTTTTCAATCATTCGGCAACAAAGACTCGAACAGAAAAAGAAAAAGACGCATCTAAAAACATTTAACCAATGAAAAATGGACACGTGACAGGTTCTTACTAACTCTAAAAACACTCTCATCAGAACTGACTCTGAAGATTTTATTTATTTTTGATTTATTTTTTTGCTTTTTGTGTAAGAATCCCTGTCTAAAACCCTCCATTGGAGATGCTCTTAAACGGAGTGCATTGTTTATTTCTGAATTGTTGGTACCAATGCCTGCGAAACCAAGACTCGGCGTTGGAGCTGAAACTCTTTTCTTCTTGCTTCTACAAATACCGCCTATATATGTTGTGGATAAGCAGAAATGTTGTACGCGATTTGCAGTGACTAAGGGATTAAATCATCTTTTAAAAAAGACTGGCATCGGATATAACTCTAAATTTATCCGCCGTAACACAAAAAATAGGCTTTTGTGTTTGAGTTTATTTGATCATTTGTATTCACTATACTTATAAAGATATATCATCATATAATATATAATTAAGAATTTGCAACGAAATATCATTTTCAATCGTTAAGTTACCAACACCGTTGTACCAAATTAAACACGTGTTCGTCTAATTTATTATCCAGTTTATGATGATTTCGCAATGGTTTTATTCTTACTTGTAAAATCTTTAATTTCAATTATTTTATATCGAACAGTTTTGTTGTAAATTAAGGATAATTTTATCTCGACTTTTTAGTTATTTTGCTAATTCATTGTAAGTTTATTGTTAATTACAAACATCTAGGAAAGAGAAGATATTTGCAGAAAGGGAGAAGAAAAAGCAAGAGCATGGGAAAATCGAGATTGTTGTTAATCTTTTTGTTATTTTTTTTTCTTTTTTGAAGTATTCTAAAACATGACAAGTCAGCATTCTTCTTTCTTCTTTCTTCGTCCTTCTGCCATGAGAATAATTAAATAATTTTAAACAAAACTCATTCATATTCATAGTCTTCTTCAAAAATTTATTTTCCACTCTACTGTGTAAGAATCCACTGTTTTTTTTATTCTGTTTGTTTAAAATATAATTTTACACTCTTTCACAAAAAAAAAAAAAATTATATATTAAAGATTTTCTAAAACTTTTCAGAGTTAATAACCAGTCAACAGATATTTTCTTCCTCTCTGCAATTTGCAGCGCTTGTTATATTGTGAACACCGAAAGTAAAATTAAATTGAAATAAACAAAAAATATACACATGTCTAACAAAAATAGACTTGCATGATATAAATTTTTGTGTTTGGGTTTGAGTTTTATTTGAGAATTTTTATTCAGAAGAAAAGCAATATTTATAGAGATATATTATCATATAAATTTGCAACCAAATCTAGCAATGAATTTCAAATGGATTAAGTTACCAACGATTTACCATTTATTTATCAACTATTTCATAACGTTTTATTCCATTTTACAAAACCGTTATACTATTTGAGTTCGACTTTTAAGCTCTGTTTCTCAACCAATATCGTTGAAACTTAATACCCATTTTTTAAGCTATCTCTGTTTCCAAATTTTTTTAATTTTTAATTTTAAGTATTCTCCCTTAGCATAAGTATATATTTTCCTATATATATCAATAAAAAATATAGCTTATATAATAAAATATAATTTTCTCTTAAAAAAGCTTTGAATTATGTTGCTATTTTGTCATTCAAAATTTGTACATTGTTTTATTTGTTTTTTTTTATTGTTCTCGATTTAATAATTTATAATTGATATTATTTTCAAAATTTACAATTTACTATCTACCAATCTTTTGTGTTTTTTTTTGTTTAGTTTGTATTTTGCATATATTTAATACTCTCAAAATGTTTCTATCATTTGATTGTTCTAGTTTAAATGCAACACATAGCTTTAAGTTCATATTAATTTCAATTTTAACTATAGGTAATTTTATAGTTTAATATTAAGGAACATAAAAAAACTGTCATCTTTTGATAATTAAATTCAAATTCATTGAAAATATAAAGTTAAATAAAAATTATTTAAAATATTTTTAAAATTTTATTTTCTCTGAAAACAATCTCTATCATGTGCCCATCAAAATATTTACATTTTTTCTTTTTTTGCTCTTATTTAATAACTTATAATTTATGCAAATATAAAATTTTATAATTTATTATATATTTATCTTCATGTTTTGCGTTTTTATTTTATGTTTTTTATTTAGTTAATACTCTTAGAGCTTTTCTATCATTTGGTTGTTCTAATTTATGATGCAAGACATTATTTTTAATTCATATTAGTTTAAAATTTTGACTATAGATATTTAAAATTTAATATGAAGAATCAAAAAGAAAAATGTCGTTTTTGATAATTGAATTTAAATTCACTCAAAAAAGAAAAAAAGAATTCATAAAACATAATTTTAATGTTTTTGAAACATTATAGTAAAAATATGAGATATTATTTATTATTAATGAACTAATTATATTTATAGTAAAAATATTAATTTTTTGATTAATAGTAAAAATATGAATGTACAAATAAAAAATAAAATAACAAAAGAAAAAAATTTCAATTATGTTAATCAAAATAAAATTTTCAAAACCTCAACTATATGTATATAAATTAAATATTACATATTAAATTATATAAAATATTGTTCACATATATATATATATTTTTTCTTTTTTGAACTCCAATCATTTTGAGCTTATATTATTCGTACTTGGTTTATACAAGATATATAAAAGCGCAACGCCGATAATCATTTTGTTTTAAATATCTGTATATGTCGATCATCTCTTTGCTCATATTGCTTTGTACATGTGATTTGGCAATTTGGTTTGACCGGGTAGATTGCATTTAGTGAGGTAAAATCTCTGATTTTGAAATACAATCTCTGAAATAATATCAAAAGAATCAATTTAAAGAAAGAGGAACTGATCTTTTTGTATTGCACTTCTTTGTCATCTTTCTCTTGCTGGGCGCTTCTTTGCTCTAGAGGAGGAGGAAAGAACTTTAGTTTTCGAAGTTATGCAAGTCACTAAGTCAGGTAGTGTCATTTCCATAACTACTGCAAGTGCACGTTCATATTCGTATTTGGGAAGTTCCACATTCGGAAATTTCGTCTCATCATATTAAGTCTCTTGCTCCTGATATTGATAGGTTCAAACTTCGGAGGTCGTGACTGTCAAAAATATGGGTTATGGGGTTATCTTTCGGCTTTACTTTTAGTATTTGTGGTTATAAAACTATGCAAATTTGAGTCTTCCTACGTTTTGTTAACCGCTTCCCAAAATTTTCTATAATAATTCATTTTTGGGTGATTATGTCTAGTCTAGGTTGCAGTTCAGTTGCTATACAGTACTTTACTTTGTCTAGACTAAAGATCTGGACACTGAAGGCTCTCTCGAGAGCTGATTGGTAAACAAATATCAGTCTGCTAAGTGTTGACACACCACTCTGGAAAGATATTGCCTAAATGTGGTGGGTTAATTTGAACCCTTTATTTTTCGACTTCTTGCGAATTTGACCCCATTATTTTTTTTTCAGTCCAACTAAATGACGATGAGTATCTCTCAACTTTGAGTTTGGCCTCTGAACTTTATTTTTCTTGGCAATGTTGAAACTTAGTACTGCCCCTTTTCCAATTTTAGCGCCATTTCTGTTTCCAAATCCTAACCCAAAAAGAGGACCCAGCGAGATCCGATTCTCTAGATGGGGCAACGCTAATGCTGAGCGGTTCGAGCAGCGTCGCCGGACCCAAGAGGAGCTCGAGGCTGAAATCCGTCGCGACCGCCGTTTCGACGCCGCAACTTCAATCGTCCACACACACGATTCCACCGCCGCAGCTTCCGAGCCTAAAGACTCGTCCTTTAGGTCTAGAGGCACTCCTTCACTACCCTCCGCTCGATCGATTCCGGGTCGGAGATCCAAATACTCCAAACCCGATTCAGGACCCAACAAACCGAAGAACAAACCCAAAGTTCCCGACTCGCCTCCTCAGTTAGACGCTAAGCCCGAGGTTAAGCTAAGCGATGACGGGTTATCTTACGTCATCAATGGAGCTCCTTTCGAATTCAAATACAGCTACACGGAGACGCCAAAGGTCAAGCCTTTGAAGCTCCGTGAGCCTGCCTATGCGCCTTTTGGCCCCACCACGATGGGAAGGCCATGGACTGGTCGTGCTCCGCTTCCTCAGTCGCAGAAGCCGCCGAGGGAATTCGATTCTTTCCGGTTGCCGCCAGTGGGAAAGAAAGGAGTTAAACCAATTCAGAAACCGGGTCCTTTTCGACCCGGGGTGGGTCCTCGGTATGTTTACACCAAGGAGGAGATTTTAGGAGAGCCGTTAACGAAGGAAGAGATCAGAGAGCTTGTTACTTCATGCTTGAAGACAACAAGGCAGTTGAATATGGGTATAAAGCTCAATACTTTCTTTTGTTGAATTTGCTTATTTGAGAGAGTAGAAGAAGGTATGATCTTTAAGGATTTTTGTGTCTTGTCAGGGAGAGATGGCTTGACGCATAACATGTTGAACAACATACATGATTTATGGAAGCGGCGAAGGGTCTGTAAGATTAAATGCAAGGGAGTTTGTACAGTCGACATGGATAATGTTTGCGAGCAACTAGAGGTTCTTTTTTGAATTTTTATATTAGACAATTACGGTTTTCGATTTGTTGTATTCAGTCTTCATGAAGTTGTTGAATTGAATTGGACAGGAGAAAATTGGTGGGAAGGTGATATACAGAAGAGGAGGTGTGATTTTTCTTTTCCGTGGTAGAAACTATAACCACAGGACAAGACCTCGCTTCCCTCTTATGTTGTGGAAGCCTGTAGCACCTGTTTACCCAAGGCTGATTCAACAAATTCCTGAGGGTTTAACTCTTCAGGAAGCTACGCAGATGCGGAGGAAAGGACGAGAGCTCATGCCCATTTGCAAGCTAGGTAAGCAGCTTGCTTACCTTGTGGATATCAATAATAAATAATCTTGGCATGGTTTTTTTCAAGAGACACAATGTTAACTTTGTCCTGTGTTGGGGTTGGGTCGTGTAGGGAAGAATGGTGTGTATTGTGACCTTGTGAAAAATGTAAGAGAAGCATTTGAAGTTTGTGAATTGGTTCGGATCGATTGTCAAGGGATGAAAGGCAGTGATTTTAGGAAAATCGGTGCCAAGCTCAAGGTTTGATCTATTGTTTTAATCACATATGTTTCGTTATGGAAAAGTCTCGTGTTTACGGCCTCTTTGTTGAACTTATTGCTCTCGGCTCTCGCTCGCAGGATCTTGTTCCATGCGTGCTTATCTCGTTTGAAAACGAGCAGATTCTTATCTGGAGAGGACGAGAATGGAAATCATCTCTCACAGTTCCAGATATAAAGGATGATATCCTCGGAGATATTGAAGTTGATACTGCCATGCCGGAAGAGAGTGAGAGTGAAGCATCGGAGTCACCAAATCAGACACAAACTGTGAACCAGAACTCTTCTTCTGGTCCTATGGAACTGCATAACGATCCAGATGGTGATGATTTGAGCTTGTCAACTGTAGATATCTCGGCAATGGAAGCCACAAGCAGTACTTTACAGAGCTCGTCTACAGAAGATGTTACTGAGCTAACTACTGATAACTCTCTTGGAGATGATCAAGAACCTGAACAGGAGTCAGAGACACCGGAAGAAATCAACAAACAAAGCGTAGAGAGAGTTCTGAATATGATGAAACAAGCTGTAGAGAGCGGGTCTGCGTTTGTGTTGGACGCTGCTGATCTGGACGCAGACACAGTCTTCGCAAAAGCCGTGGCCTTTTCGACCGTAGCTACACCGGGACCAGTTTTCCAGTATGGCTTGAGGAAACAAGCAGCGGTTAAGAAAGAGGAAAAGCGAGAATTCGGATACCAAAACTTGGAGGTTAAGACAAGTAACGTTGTGGTTATTGGGAAAAAAGAAGTTGCATTGAGAGTGGAACGAAATGAGAAGAAGGAGACGGAAGGACTGAAGAAGAAAATGGATGAGCTTGATGAAGATTACAGAGAAGTGATACCTCATGGAACACTGAAAGTAGATGAACTAGCTAAACTACTTGCGTAATATTATCTGTATTTTATTTGTCTTTGTTGAGTTAGTGTATAATGTAGTCTAATTATCAATATCAGAAAGGTATTTTAGATATTTTTAAGGGGAAAAGTGCATAAAATAGTAAATACTTGAATTCTGTTCAAGTCAATAGTTATTTTCGATTTTTTTATAAATTTGTCTATAATTCATAGATTTATCATACAGAAATAAATACTTTGTGATTTGCCGATTAAAAAGTTTGAGGAAGTCAAAAGAAGTAGAGAATACTAGTCACATTATAAAAAAGGTTATTTCTCCACAAGTCAAATGTCAAGACATTTATTTTCACAAATATCCAATATATTCAGTTCATGTTCCTGTCAGTTGTCACCTTCACTTTCATTCCAACAATTCCTTAATAGCAGTTCCTTAATTAATCAGCGGTCAGAAGTAATGCTTTTCATTACAGTTACTCTACAACTATATCCACGGACCACATATTATATTTTAACTTACGCGACATATTCTTTACTTTTTAATGAATTCCACCGTACTATTCATGCCTTAACGAGCTCAATAATGATGTCAACGTTGACAAAATTATTTGTGTGTTTAATCAAAAACCAAATTCTCATCTCTCTCTCTCTCTCTCTCCAAATGCATAGATATTATCCCTATTGAGAAAACCAAAGTTTCAAGACTTTTTACTTCTCGAACGATGAATCCACCAAAAGCAATCTCCATTCTCTTCTTCTCCATCATAGTCTTAGATTATGTCACTGCTCAATCTTCTTCTCCTCCTCCTCTTCCTCCTCCGTACACAACCAACGAACTCTTCAAGCCAAGCTTAGCCATCATCACAGGAGTTTTCTCCGTCGTCTTCACGCTCACCTTTGTTCTCCTCGTCTACGCCAAATGCTTCCACAACGATCTCCGATCAGAGAGCGACGAAGACGGAGGAGACATAGGACGACACGATCGTCTATGGCAAGGACTCTTCAGTCGGTCTTCTCGATTATCAGGTCTCAACAAAACAGCAATCGAATCTCTTCCCTTTTTCAGATTCTCTGCTTTGAAAGGATCGAAACAAGGGCTTGAATGTTCTGTTTGTTTGTCTAAATTCGAAGATGTTGAGATTCTTAGGCTTTTGCCTAAATGCAAACACGCTTTTCACATAGAGTGTATTGATGAGTGGCTTGAGCAGCACGCTACGTGTCCTTTGTGTCGAAACCGAGTCTCCATTGAAGACGAACTTTCTGTTTTGGGTTGTAGTAGCAATAGTCTGAGAATCATGAGCCAGTTATCTGAGACAAGAGAAGAAGATTCGAGCATGGATATTTACATCGAACGGGAAGAAGGAACTAATGAGTCTTTGAGATTCAGCAGTTTCCGGAAGATTCTCAAGTTCGGTAAAAATGATAAATCGTTGTCGCTTGTCGAACAAGGAAACGAGAAACGTATGCACAAGTTCAATCACAGGATTGTTGTTTCAGATGTTGTGTTTAAGAATCGTTGGAGTAATGTGACTCCATCGGATTTGACGTTTTTGACATCAGATATGTTGAATTCAATGTCAAGCGATAGATTCTCGTCGATGGATCGAGTGCAGAGAGTTAACTTGCGGGACAAGGAAGATATTGATATGAAGAGAATGGTGAAGAACAAAGGCTGGACGAGAAGAGCGGTTTCTGAGATCACTGCTGTTCCTAGACTCAGCGCTCTGCAAGGTATAACAGCGACTAGAGAATACACGGTTGGAGGAAGTGACATTGGTTTGGCCGCTTCTAGGGCTTCCACGTCGAGGAATGATGCGATTGCTGCAACGGAGGAAAGAAGACGACAGTTATGGTTGCCGATAGCTCGAAAAACGGCTCATTGGTTCGTTAACAGAGAGAAAAGGAATGAACTAAACACGACACGACAAAATCTTAATGTTTAGTTTTTTTTTTACTTTACTGACAATTTGCTGTTTTTTGCATAGTCAGTTTTAAAAGTTTGTTGAATAAAATTAGGTCAAGTGATTGATGATTATGTCTTTGTTGGATCTTTGAGTAAAAAGATATATTGTACAACACATTATATATATTAGGCAAATTTGTATTACACATTTGTTGAGGAGAAACAATCTGATCAAATTTTTTTTTTTTTTTTTTTTTTTTGGNTTGTGTAGGTAAGTAGACACATCTGTTGAAATTTATTTTGCGGGATTTTCGAATAAGATTATATAAAAAAGTAGTATAGTTCTTTTTAAATAAAATTGTGAAGTCTACTACCATTGTAAGAAATCATGTAAGCCACTAAGTTTGCATACGTTAGTTTTTAATTAGCAGATAATTTGTCGTGGACTCTAATCAATATACGTAATCATTTATAGATTTCTATGTATCGTTCTCCTTTGTGTGTTTGGTTATAAGTCCACCACTCTAAAATTAATTAATGGATCAAAAATAAAAACCGAATAGTCCAACATGTTGGTACATAGATTACTTGAAAATATCTGGACCGATGATCTGCCAGTAAGAATGAATCCGGAACTTCTTTATTACAGCGTCGTTCCCAACTAAGATGAATGAGATTCATGTTAGACTGATTCCAAAGATGGTGGCAGAATATAAACCGATAGTTTTGTGCAATGTTTTCTATAAGATTACTGCAAAAATATTGAGAAAAAGAGATTCCATAGTATGATTTTTTCAAACTGGTTTCCATGGAATTTACTATTTAGAATAAATAGATAATGGAATGAAAGGAAATCAGTGTTCTATTCTTTTTTAATTAATGGATAACCACAAGGAAGAGTGTTACTATCACGTGGATTAAGACTAGCCAGGGAGACCCCATGTCTCTGTACCCTCTTCATTATATGCACTGAGGTGTTGATATGGGTTATCTAGGAAAGCACAAGAGGATCAGAAGTTGCTGGCGGGGGTTAAAGTTGCTCGGAGTAATCCTCCGGTTAACCATCTACTTTGACGATACAATGTTTTTTGCAAATCAGATGAAGCAAGTTGTCATGTATTGCGTCGATGTTTATGAATAAGCATCAGGTCAAACAATTAATCTAGCTAAATCCTTGAACACGTTTGCATCAAAGACACATGCGTTTAGGAAGGTTAAGTAATTGCTGAGCAAAAGAGAAAACGACTTGGGGCTTTTCAAATTATTTTTTAAAACATTTCTCTTCTCCAGGTTTGAAATCTCAACATTTAGATTTTAGATTACGCCGCCAGCACAAAGCAAAGACCTCTTTAAATCAGAGCTCATCGGGAAGAGAAAGAACAGGTAACAAAAGTCAGAGCAATACAAAAACTGGAGGTGATGGTGATTGATATTCAGTCATTATCTAACATATACACCTATTTACACCACACAATCAAAAGATCCTAACATTCTCATGAATCAAGGTTTTAAGATTCTAGGCTCTCTTGTTTCAGCATCAATGACTGTTTACAGACCTGTAAAGCATGGAAATTTGAAATGAGGAGGACGAGAACAAAACTATAAGCCCGCGATTTTGTTTTTTTACCATTCTTCAAGCCAGTTTTGAGCATCTTGATCATCTGTTGTGTCCAGCGATTGGACAGTTTCTAGAGGAAGAACGGTATCATTCTCTAGATGGTGCTGAATGCGCGAGGTTATCTCTTGAGGAACTTGGAATTCGCGTTTGCTAATCGCTCCCCAGTTGAGTCCAGTGAACCAGGGATGTTTCTTGATTGATTCAGGACCTCCTTGGCTACCGAACCGCAGGTTTTCATCAACTTCAAGCAACTACGCAGAGGTTTAAGACGCGGGTAAAAAAAGTGAAACAAGAGATTCTTACTGATGTAACTTATAATGGATGTGAAAAAGTGGAACTTAAAGATTAGACCTTTGTGATGAGATCTTCCGCTTCTGAACTTAGAGCTCGAGGGAAAGTTAGCTGGCCTTTCGCAATCTTCTGAAACGTGTCTAGCTCGTTTTCTCTCCATGACCCAAATGGCATTTCCCCTTCTAGCATATAGTAGATCAAAACTCCAAGTGCCCACCTTCTCGAGTCAACCCAAAAAAGAGAGGGTTCAAATGTTACACACAAGAAAAAAAAAACAGAAGAGAAAACAAGAATGCATAAAAAGGGAAATGGTTACCAGTCAGCTGCGAAACCATGGCCTTTGCCTTGAACAATTTCAGGGGCTAAATAATCTGCATTTCCACAGATTGTAAATGTTCTCTCCTCGGACAGTTTCTTGGCGAATCTAAAGTCTACAATCTACAATAATGAGATCATAATTACAATCAGGTTATCAATGGATAAAATGAAACCGAAAGAGCAAAGCCATGGAGCCATGTAACGGAAAAACTCATACCTGTAGATATCCAGATTGATCCAACATTAGTGAATCGGGAGATGAACCTCTGAAGAGAATGCCGTTCTACAAACAAATTCCAGAAGGAAAAAAGGAATAAAGTTTCAGACCGCAAAATCTTAGAAATTAGAGGGAGATGTTAAAAGACAAGTGTTAACCTTGTGTATATCTTCTAAGGCGGACACAAATGAGGCGGTAATGAAACGGGCAGATGACTCGTCAATCGGAGAGTGAAGCAATGAAGATAAAGGACACGCAAGAGTAGTGTTCAGTAAGATGGCTGCATATGTTTGATCAGAACAAGTGCACAAGATCTCAGGAACAAAAGCTGAGGGCTTTATTGCGTTCTTCATCAAATTCCGCTCTTTTAATACTTGTGCCTCTTTACCTAGCTTCTTCACCTTGTGCTTTGAAAATCTTTTCAAGCTGAGCACATTTTCTTTATCTTTCAAATTCACGAGCCCGACCTCACTGCAGTCTGTTGAACTCAAGCATATTGTCCATTCCTGGATAAAACCGAAATTACATAAAACTGAGGAGTACTGTTTTGCCATTGATGTACAGTAAGATTGCTTACCAGGTCTGCAAGAGTGGCTTTAGCAAGAGCTGTGGTATCAGTAACTTTTGCAGAATCTTTTGATATATCGAACGAAGAATGCCTCGACCTAAACAGAAAGAGAATATATACACAGAATTATTCCACCAGTGAAGCCTGCAGAGCTTGGATTTAAAAACATGGAACATGAAGAAAATTGTAGAATCATACTTGAGACTGTCATCTGCAAGATTGGTCAGAGGACCGACCGCTGCATCGAAATTTTCTTTTGTTAAAACCACACAGACCACTTCCCCCACTGCGACTGCACTTAAGGAATCTTTGAGTTCGCCAAGAAGAGCCCATTCACCAAAGTAACTTCCTTCTTGCTTTTCTATGGAAACTTCTGTTCCGGTTTCAAGATTGTCATATTCTTTAGTGGCCCCAGACTTAAGGCTTGAAACGTTTTCACTCTCCAATAACTCTGCACCAAAACTAATTCTGACGGATCCCTTCTGGATAACATGCAAGCCTTCAAGTTTTTCATCCTATACATTCACAAAACAGTATGAGAAAGGTTCCATTAGAGTAGATAAAGTTAGTATTTTAACAAAAAGTCAAACTAATTTCACCTTTGTAACTATAGTTTGTCCATCGGAAAAGGAAGCTTCGGACAGCAACTCTGCAACATGGCTTAGTTGCAAAATTGTAAGACGAGAAAGAAGATCGACAGAACGAAGAAGCTTCAAGGATGCCAAGTTCGAAAACTCAGACATCAGAATTCCTCGAAAATCTTCTCTTTTTAAGGCCCACAATGTTCCATGATCCACAGAACGTACAGAAGCCTGAAGGGGCTTGTTATGCCTGACGCCATCATATATCACACGAAACTACATTAGACAGCGAATACTTCATTTCCTGAACTAATAAAAAAGTGCAGAGAACCCACATCAAGGCGAGTTCACCGAATGATGATTGCTTATCAGCTGTATACCGCTGCAAGATCCTAGGCACCTCACCATTCTTTTCATCCTAATATTCATTACCGGTTAAGCACAGTGTTAATAATGCTCAAAGCTGCTCTACTCAAATAACCTTACTATCGAACAAACCTGAGTTGCCAAGACCTCGAATTCTCCACTACCCACAACGTAGAAGCAATCCCCTTCACCACCCTGCAAAAGAATAAATCATAGAGATTATGATATCAGATATTTATTGATGAATGTCTGTTGCAGAATCTGCGATCAAGGAGGTATATGCGCCGACCTGTTTCACAACAACATCCCCTGGATTAACTTCAAGCCTTTGCATGCAATCCAGCAAAACTTGACACTGAGAATCAGTGAGTTTCCTGAAGAGGAAATGGTCACGCAACACCCGCTCAATGTGTGCCTGCATTGAGAAAATTCAGCTTTCAGCCTCAGACTTCAAAAATGACTTTAAGACATTCCCAATTGGAGGAGCAAACGTGAAGCAGGCATGCACTCTTACTTCTTCTTCCCAGGTTTTCCTATGAGCTGGCGATGGAGGAACCCAAGCATGTCCATTCTCTAGTGAACTCTCAATGGCACGTATTCTAGCCCGAGATAGATCATGCCTCACACGTTGGTTTTTAGAGTTCCATCCGAAGGTGGAAGGAGATTCCGAACCTGTCAGTTCCACAACTTGTGGAATAGGAGGCTGTAATAGAGTCCCTGTACTCGACAATTGCCGAGGAGCATCCTAAGAAAAGATTTAAAAATCAAACTTCAACATCCAACGAAGATAAGAAAAGATGATGACATATAGTGTACAAAAAGAAGCCTTCCTTACATATTTTAGCCCATTAATGTGCACGACAATGATGGTTATATCATCTGTACGAGTTTCGTACTGTAGCCATAGCCTATATGATTCAGCAACAATAGCAGCACAAGCATCTCGAGGATCCTTATGTTTTGCAACCTGAAAAAACAAAAAAAAAGAAACATTTCAACTACTGTGAGTCTACTTCCTCTACTTACAAAAACATAATAATGAGCAAGACCGTGGAGGGAAGAATACCTTACCATGTCAACCACAGTTTGGCTAGAGATGAACTCGAAGACACCATCACTAGCAACCACAAAGAAAGGATTATCTGGTGTGAGCTCAACAACAGCAATCTCAGGGTTAGCAACAACCCCAATAGTCTCTGCAATAGAATCACCAAGACTCCTTGTAAACGCAGTTCCTGGGTACATCCCATTAGGAATCCAAAGTCTGGGAGGGTCTCCATCATCGTCTTCCTCAGTACCCCAACACTGAACATCAGGATTTTTCAAGCCTTCAATCTGATCAAGAGTAAGAACTCTAGCTCCACAAAGCTTAACCCTTTCGAGCTCATCAGCTCTAAAAGGAGTCTGGTCAATAGACAAATCAACAGCCACAAGATCACCTTCTCTCTTCTCAGCTAAAACCGCCCTGGAATCACCTGCATTCGCCACATAGATGGTCCTTCCTCTGACCATAACCGTAATGGCCGTCGTTCCACTCATACTATCATCCACCACATCAGCATGTAGCTGAGAATTCGTAGTAAGGAAAGCCGAATTACAAGCCTCCGCAGCATCTACACGAAACCTACCATGCCTAAGAAGATTCTCACAAAGCCTCCGCTTGACAAACTGCGAGCACTGAGCACCAAACTCGCCGTGGCCATCAAACACCCCAAAGAAGTGATCATCAGAGTTACTCCCAAAAGGCGTGTGAATAGCGAAACTATCTTGATTAGCCTTATCTAAAGCATCAGGGTAATACCCTCTTTGAGACAGAAACGAGTATCTCAATTCATAGTTACAAGACGGAACCTTTACAACCCTTGACCCATCAGGTGGTAGAAACTGAGCAGAAACCCTAGAAAGCCGAGTGATTCCCCATTCCTGGTCTCTACTCAAGCTAAGCTGGTGAATTTCGTCGTCCTCATTGAACACAGGATTCTCCTCCTCGTTCGTGGCAGCAGCAGGAGTAGCGGTGGTGGTAGCTCGAGTGGCTCTAGAGGGAGCCTGATGAGGTTGCCTGATGCTGTTCTCCTTGGTGGCGCAAATCTGACCAATGCAAGTTTTGGAATAAGCGCAGCCCATCACTGAGAGAGAGACGAAGCAAAGGCGAAACCTTTAGTAAGCTCATTCAATCAAAACCGTTTCTTTCAAAGCAAAGATCAAAACTTTGAGAGAATGTGGATGGAAATTTGGAATCCCTCCGGGGAGAGGATTAGAGAGATTCGGTGGAGTAAACTCAATCACACAATAACGGAAATTTGAAATGGAAGAAATTGCGAAACTAAAGTTTTCTCTCTCGATCTACTTCAAGTAAGAACCGTTGCGGCGAGAGACGAAGGATAAAATGAGAGAATAATATAATTATTTTTGGCTATAACTAAAATGAATGAATTTATTTATTTTTATTTCTTATTTTGTGTTGTTGTGTGTGTGACAACCAATCGAATAAGCAATTGGATAGAGGGAATGAAATGGTTAGCTAACGCTTTTGGATTTGGCCTGTTCACAATTGTATTTACATCTTTTTTTTTGTGTGTGTATGTTATTTGTTTGATTTAGCCATGAAGTTTAATCATGTGATTATAGCATCGTATGAATAATAAATGGTTAACTTTCATTTATTTATAAGTTTTAATGTATTTAGTCAAGATTGTTTTATAATTTATATATATGAAAAATACAAAACGAGTTATGGTGGAAATTTGCTAGGAGAAAAGAAAATAGGAGTAAAAACTTGCCAGAAGAAAGGAGGATGGGAGGAGGAGACAGTAAAATTAAAAAAATTTATAGTTCTAGGACAATGTTGAAATTCTCCAAAGAGCGAAGGTATTTAGAGAGATTATATAAAATTTCAATGTTAAGGTGAACAAGAACTAATCTTAAGTTTGGGTGATAGATGAAAAATGGTGATAGAATTATGACTGACTCTTTCAATCGTTGGGTTTGATTCATTCTCTCAATCTTTGAAAAACTAATTTTTCATTAAATCACACAAATAATCATAATCCTATAATTTATAGAATCAAATTAATTTACAGATTATATCCGTTGCAAAGATATAACCGTTGCAAAGATATAGCTGTTGCAAAAATATAACCGTTGCAAAGATATAGCCGTTAGAGAGTTATGACACAAAGTGTGAACACTCCCCAGATATGGTAGTTTGAAGGTAAGAGTATACGTCTGATCCTGTGGCTGTAGTGTATCTAGGGTCATCTGGAGGAATTAAGGTTCATGCCAAAACGGTGTAGCTTCAGTTTAGTGTCTTTTTGGTCACCAAATATGAGTTTAAAGATTACTAAACCTGGGATATTCCAAATAAGGCAAACCAATTAACATCTGGTTTAGAAATTTCATATCTTTTTTATCTGAACCAGTATTGATATGATTCCAATTCTCTGCGTGCTTCTGATGCTTCTGATGAGTCAAAATTACAATCCAAGTTGGTTTATAGCATAATTCCTCTTGGTTTAATCGGAATGCTTCAATAAGTGCATGTTGATCTCCAGTGGGTTAACTGAAAATCTGTCGAGTTATAAGTGAATATTTTTTTCATGTGGAAAGCTCTTGATGTGAATCATATTCGCCGCTTGTCTCTGATGGGTTAAGTTTCCAAAACAAATTGGCTTAAAACTTGGTTCTTTTTGGTTTGATTGCAATACTTTATTTTCTGGTCGAGTGTCTCCATGGGGTTCATTGGTAGTCTGCCACTCTGCCGAATTGAATCTTCTATATCTCTTTGGTATAGAATCCTTCGGGACTGATTCTTCTTTGTGGTATCTGTTACATGGGTTGAATGTGTTTTCAAAGTGGTGGTTGAGTTGAACGGATTGGTATTAACCTTTCATTTGTACTCAGTTCACATGTCTCCGTAGCTCTCTTTACCTTCATATTATATATTTTTATGGTTGACACTGATTTGATTGGTCTAATACTGATTTTAAAAATTACATCAATTATAGTTTTTTAACTTAAAAATATTTATAATTTAATTAAAATTATTTTTATTTATCAAATTAAATCTAAATTTAATTAGTCGCTAATATGTTCATCATATCTAATATTATATGATTGAAAATAAAAAAATTGATCAAATAAATTAAAATAAAATATAATTAATATATATTATCCAATCAAAAATTCTCATTCAATACTTTTTAAATATTTATGATTGATATGTTCATCGCAATCAAAAATTATAAAAAAAATATATGAGCAAAATTTATTAAATTTTAGTCAATAAAGAATATTTAAAATATTAGATATTTAAAATTTTAAATAAATTTATAATTCAGTTAAAATATTCATTTTCAAAAAAAAATTATTATTCTAAACTTGATTAAACAATGTCTAAAAAACTTTTAAATTAAAAATATATATTTTTCAGAGTTATCTTTGTTAGGGCTGAGGCAAATCGAGTTTTAGATTTTGGTCCTAATTGACATCACTAGTTCTAATTATGGTAAATTCAAATTAATTTGTTGATTAGATTTAATTTGATTATTTGGCTCATATTTGTGAACACATATTCATAGAATTCTTTGTAATTTGATATGTGGTTTTGGAAAATAAATTAGAAAAACTAAAAATAATTAAATTCTCAAATTATTAATTTTATTAGTTTTTAAACACCTTGGGTAAATAATTGATGATTGGCTCATTGGACTAAAGTGACTATAGTATCTATGAAGAAAATATCAAACGGAAACACACTCATATCGATATACAAACGACACTTTATAAGTGAGAAAAGATGTTGGGAAGAGAAATGAAAAGGGCAGCCACGTTGGGGCATTTAATTGTAATAATACGTAAAGCCTTTTGAGGTTATGAATGCGATCGAAATGGTCCCTCACGACCTAATCTCATTCAAATTATTTAGCATTACGTCGTGTCTCATTATCCCTTTCTCATTGCTTTCCAATTCCCATTATTACTTAATTATTATTCTCTACATCATCCCCCCCCTCCAATCTTAACCTATTTAATTAGTTTTAGAGATTTTAAAACAAACATCAATACCCTTTCATTGCTTTTGTACGGTAGATAATTAGATCTGTTGAGACTTTGATATTAAACAATTATCCAAGAGAGAGACGAAACAAGAAGACCAGTATGACCACTAAAGAAATATAATTTTTCTTTATTTTTGCTAAAAGTAAAAACATAAATTGAGTGATAACATATTATATAACATTTTAGTGATCTATATTGGTATTTGCAACCGATTAAAGCATCAAAATTTTAGTAAAATTTTTTTGACTCAAACTTCGCGTATCGTAGCATTATATACAAAACAATTTAATGATAAATGGCAATGTGGATATCAACTTCTTTTTTTTTGGTCACAAATATCGGTTATTGGACCAATAATGTAAAAGACAATAGAGCTTTATGGCATGAAACATTTTACATTCATAGTTTACCTTACTTAATGAAAAAAACTTAAAAATAACATTTGATGAAATATTGAAAACAAAAGAATGGTGCAATTATATATATTTCGTGAGCTACAATTAAAATTTTATATAAAAAATTAGATATCATAAAATCACAATTCGTACATAAATATTTGTGTATACATCCTTTTACAAAGATATTTCTTTTATTATTGTATAGACAGAAATATATAATATGGTCACAAATAATAGAGCTTTTTTACTAAATAAGATCAATTCTTTTTATTGTGTTAGAATGATTTTTTTTATTTTAAAAATATATATATTTCTTTTCCCTCATGAAAATATCTATATAAAAAGTGGTGGAAAGACCACAATCCATCAAATGAACTGTATGATGTCCATCAAAAACATATTTACCGACATGTTATATATTCATTATAGACGTACATGAATAACTTTCGTTTGTTCGGATTGTTTAGCAACAAAAAAGGTTTGTTTGGATTAAAATTTGTGTATCAAAGTAGATAGATACTTTATCTAAGTTTTTTTGGCTTTAATATTAAGAGCTTTATCTAAGTGATCTTTGCATTTTCTTTTAGTCAAAAAGATAAGAGGCAGTTTTTGAGTCACACATCTAGAGAAACGTACTAGGCTTCTCAAGTTCTCATGTCTAATTGCGCTTTTTACGCTTGTGGGGTATTTGATTTGATATACGTCACAAATCACAATACGTAGCTATTACTTACTTGTTTAGAAGGTTATTTGTATGTACAGCCACGTCACTTTTTATGCTTATATTATGCAATATGTATCACAACATGAAAATAATAAATTTCCAATTTTGACAATGGATCAGGTAGCGCAGAAACAACAATGAGACGAAACAAATGAAACGATAGTAGTTAGTACAAAATGGGTAGAACAAATGATATGTAACATGTGAAGTAAACATTGAATAGTGATTGTAACAAATAAGATACGGAATATAATTATCAAAATTTTGAGAAACTTCCTGTAGCATTTTAAGATACTGAAAATAGTGAATAAAATTATATTGGCTGATCAAGTTAAGAGACACCATTTTTCTGAATTTTCTGAATTAGAAAATATATATATGAACGACCACACTCAAACCAGAACATATCCGCTGTGTATTTGTCATGCGGTCCAACATTTTTCTTCGTGTTTTTGTTTGGCATGTCCCACTATATTTTTATTAGTAAACCACTCGTATCAAAATATGCACGGTCATACAAGACTGCATCATTTATGCTCCTCTCCGGAGGCGCCATAAAAGGTTCCAGCAACATAAAATAGGTCAAATGGTTAAAATATATTAAACCTAGTACTAGTTTGCTAATTTCTTACCAACTAACCACGACACGACGTCAAAGATATATGTCCACTGACTGTTAATCATATTCAAGCCTAAAACCTAACTATTAACAACAAAAACAAATCTGTAAGACCTTATAAAGATGGGAAAATACCTTATCCAGAATTTCACGTCAATCATTAACGATCCATCTCATCATTGTCTCCGCCAATCATGTATGTATTTAATATCATTTTTCATTTTATCGTTTATATGCTCATCTTTTATATCATTCTCATTCTGGACTGTGGAGGTTGCTATTATTATTTTTTGTCCTTGGTCTGGTGACTCGGCCATACACCATTTTATCCACGAGAGAGTTCGAACCCAAAGGATTTTTGGTGACTTTATTAAAGATGAGCCACATGCTATTAATGTCAAAGTGTTGATATTGTTCAAGCTCATAGAAAGAAACATAACTCTTCATTCTTTGCTCGAGAAAGTTCTGGCCCGACATTCAGTAATTATTCATTCTCTTTAAATTAATGTGGATAACTTGATACAATTAAGTATTTTTATTTTTAACTTGATACAATAAGTTGATTGAGATATATTGTGTCACCACAACAACAAAATAATGTCAAATATACTGACATTTTAATGGAACTATATATAAGGTACAATAAAACTTATGGTTTTGGTACGTGGGTGACAGGAGAAGTCAGAAGATGCATGTACATGGAGGGAACAAACAGCCTTAGGCCCATAACATGTCGGAACATTACCAATACAATTCTATGTTCATCAAATATCTTTGTAAATTTGTATATTTACTTATAGAGTCTAATGTAACCTATATGTTTTACTCAGTTCATCAATCAAAACAAAAGTATTTTGAACGTCTTCTCCCAACCACATGTGAATGTTTTTGTTTGTTTGGACGAAGGACATTTGATGAGATCAAGAAGACACGGACTTTGGACACACAACTTTAACACTTTCTCTTTCTTATTTTTTGGTAAGTAGACAACACAACAACACATGTTACAACTACGGTCTATCTTTCTGCTTTATGCAAGTTGCACTGAAGCTATATAGATACCTCCCAATGGATCGATTCACATTCATATATAGCACATCATTTTGCTTACCCACATTAGACAAAAGCCTACATTTTTCACATCAAAGCAAAGCGAACCTAAATACACAAATTTATCTCAGGCTTAATTAATCTCGTCATGATCATGCCAATATAAGACTAGTATACTAATTAATTAGAGCAAATGAAGCAAATATTTATGCATTAATTTGTTTATTTACTCTTCATAAACAAGAAAGTTTTCTGTTTATTTTCTTCAATAAATTTGCAATTGCATTTGCCTTGGACAGAAATCGAATTAACTCGACAAAACGAGGTCGTACAGCTATGTCACATGTCCCACCAAGAGCTAACATAATAGGTGATTGTCGTGATGATTATGGGCTTTTCTTGGTTCATCTAATAAGTTAATGGCCCAATAAATAGACCCGACCCGACCCGACCCGACCCAAACACATCCTGTAAACCTTCCCGTTTCGAAAAAATCCGAGTCTCTCTCTCTTAAAACCTTGACAGTCGCCGTTCTCCTATCCGTCAATCACCGCCGCTCGTTTGACCGGTTAGTTTTCTTCTTCTCGATAAGATCTACACTTACTATCTCATTTCTTGTTTCGGTTACTATCTCATTGGTGTTGGTGTAGATGAGCAGTTAGGGTTTTTGATCAAATTGGCTCAAAGGATATGGCTTCTTCAATCTCAAAAACAGTTTCTCGCGCTTTTGGATCCTTGACAGCTTTAGGACGCAGCACTTCACCGAGTACTGTTATCTCAGTTTTCTCTATTTGTTAAATAAAAATGTTAAAACTTTTTTTTTCTTATTTGTTAAAGAAAAAAAATGAAAACTTTTGTTTTCTTTTTGATTCCTAATTTACTTCTTTGGACACAGATTTGTCTGGATATGGTTTAGGTTCTCTCTCTAGTGATGTCAAGGTTGGTGTTTTGTTTTACATCGTTGAGTTCCCACTTGGTTACTTTTGAGATGTTGTTTATCATTTGTTCTTGTTGTTGTTGTTATCAATGCAGTATGGAATGGGTTTACTTTCAAACCGAAAGCTCTCCACTTCTATATTGACTCCTGACTCGAGTGATGATACGTTTCCTTATGATTTACTTGCTAAAAAGTCGGTGATTACTCCAGACCGAACCGTAGGTATGGAGTAGTGATTACCAGTGTTCTGCTTTTTTTGTTAGGCTTTTGCGCTTTGAGACCTGATTCTAAATCTCATGGTTTTCTTTAGTTCCTGGTCTTGTTTCTTTTATTCTGGACACTGGTTTTGTATTTTTGATACTTTTCGTAGGACAATACCAAGACTTGGTCATTCCCGTGACGAATTTTCATAACGAAGACAAGGGTTACATGGTTTTGGCTGGTGATGTCTTTGATGTTCCAATTAGGAAAGATATCATTCACCACGTCGTGAGATGGCAGCTTGCCAAACGCCAGCAGGTTACTCTACTTCATTATCTCACAATGTCTTGATTAGTCATATCCAATGTAAACAATCAATAAGAGTCAGTCTGATGCATTTGGTGGATCTTCAGGGAACTCATTCCACCAAAACATTAAGTGAGGTTAGCGGAACTGGTAGAAAGCCATGGAACCAGAAGGGTACAGGTCGAGCTAGACATGGTACACTGCGTGGCCCACAGGTAAAACTCTCTTTTGAATTTTAAGCTTTCTTGTCACCTAACTGTTTTATTTTTTTTATATCTGATGAACTTTATTGAAACCGCTAGTTCCGAGGTGGTTGTGTGATGCATGGGCCCAAACCGAGAAGCCATGCGATAAAGATGAATAAGCAGGTTCGAAGACTTGGTCTGAAGATAGCACTCACAGCTCGAGCCGCAGAAGGAAAAGTCAGTTTCTTTCTCTTCTCAATTTTTAACTTAGCCTCCTGATTTTCCTTAAGTACCTTGTTATTATTGGTCTGCTTGTATTCGCTAATGTGTTGCGAAAACTATGCAGCTCCTCGTGCTCGATGATTTGGGATTGCCAACGCATAAAACGAAGAACATTGTGAACTATTACAATCAAATGGAGAACACGAAGAAAGTACTCGTTGTAGAAGGTGGTTCTATCGATGAGAAGCTGAAGCTAGCCACCCAAAATCTCCACTATGTCAACATACTTCCATCAATAGTAAGTTACATAATCCCTGTGTCAAACTTTGCTGTTACTTGACAAACCGGTCAGCGAATCTTGAACCTTGTTTATGTAATGCTTTGCAGGGGCTTAACGTTTACAGCATTTTGCTCCACGACACGCTTGTGATGTCCCGTGATGCTGTGAATAAGATCGTTGAGCGTATGCACACTCCCATTAACCGTTAAAGACACAACAATGTCTTAAAATAGCATTCGCAATAAGAAACTAGATCACAAGGAAGACAGTTCCAAGAAATTTCCGCATGTAGTTTCGGTACCGGCAATTATATGTATTGGTATTCTCGTCCATGCTTTGACCGGTTTATTATTTGTTAGCTTTTCGGTCTGATTTTGCAATCTCGAATGCCAAAAGATTTGAGTTATACTATTTCTCTGTTTCTTGACATTCTACCCTTTTTTTACGTGTAGTCGTAAACTAGTCTTACAATTTCATAAATTGACCCAATATACTCACAAATCAATCTTACCATAGATTGTGTCACGACAGCTTATTCGCCGTCGAAAACTCGAAAACGACCACTAAATTGAAAACTACAAACAGTAACCCCGGTCACATTATTTTTGTATTTTTATATTGATTGGTCTCTACATGTTATATTGATTTGAGTAGTATACTCATTAACAACGGGAGCTTGGGGTTATGTTCCGGTATGCGCTGGGCTAACCGGTTTAAGTCACACACCGCTTTCTTTTGGCATGATGATTTGACTAATCTTGGTCCTCTAGTTTATCTTACCGGTGCAAATATAATAGACCACAACCACAGGTATAAGTGGAATCATCTCGCGTATGGCTTATTATACGTATCTCAAGCCATTTTTTATGGCCAGTGGCATCTTCCTCGGGATACACACCCAATAACAGTTCTATTGAGAGGTTATTCGACTCATTCTCCAGCTCTTGCTACACAAAGTGACGTGACATGTTCAAATCTTCTCAATGGTTCTCTAGGTTTCTTCTCCGCTTCTCGAACCTGGAAAAATCTTCATCCGGTTGGCTCCTCTGTTTCCTGTTTTAGATCATTTTAGTTTATTCATTGGGTGATGAGTAGGGACAAAGTACAAGCTCATTCTTTAGGCGTGATCAATCTATGAGGTACGTAGAGATATAATTTAATTATAGACTCCACCGAGCTAATTCTAGATCCTCGGTACGTGCAACTAATCCATGATATCAACAACTAATTCCAAGTAACTTGGCAAGGTTACACCATTCATTTTTTTAAAAAAAATTCCCAAACAACAATAGATTCTCGAGACTACTATCTATCGAGTTGGTTAGGGTTTATTCAATTATCCCATTCTCCTCTTCCTGCGTGATAAGGTAACTCCTCCATATCGTCTATTTTAGCTTCTACAAAATAAAATAAAACCTAATAAAGCAAATATACAATTCTCTAACGGTAAACATCAATCAATCATTCTTTTTTTTTTTGGTACGAATGTTAAGAACATCAATCAATCAGGCCTCTCATGAACTTTAAATTTGCAAAGAAGTGAAGCAACAACCAGGATAACGAAACATGCGTTGGATTCTTTTAACTTTCAAAAATGTATTTTATTTTATAATAAAACGATACATATTTTGTTTGATGTTAACGCTTAAAAGGTCTACGATGTATTTTTTATTAGGTGAATGGTTGTTTTACAGGTTTCTAGTTCGAGGTTGATCTTGCATTTTTTTCGTTACTTGTAGGTTAATTTTGGATTTTTTGTTTTTTTTATTAACTTTTAATGCAATTAAAATTAGTTATTATGTAGTATTAAAAATATTTATGATTTTTAATTTCTGCCTTTTTACAAAATATCATATATATATATACATATATATATGTATATATATATCATAGTACATAATGATTCTTATAAAAAATGGTAGCTTATGTTTAAGAAAAATGGATTCTACATTAATTCATGCATTTTTATTAAAAAAACTATTTTTTGCATTATATATAATAATAAAACAATTTGTTATAGAAGAAAATAAAACACCTAACTAATAACTTAGAATGAGTTTGGTTAAACGACTCGAACCAAGATTAAATTGCGACAACAAACATGGGTCAAAACCGATAGACAGAACCAAACTAAATCAGAAACAAAAACTTTGGAATGCAAACGACTCAGGAGTCAAGACCACCACTGCCATAGATCTCCACCCCAAAAAGCTCCGGTGGGTCAGGACCACCACAATGAGCCGAGATGAACCATGCATAAACCTTCACAATGAGCAACTACCATCGAGAGGAGACCGGTGTGGAACAACAAACCGCTAGTACAGAAAACCATCGTCAGACCACCGAAAGATATGAGGAGAGAGAACCTAGCAACTCCACACCATCGGGAAGAGGAGTTTCACCTTAATGAGAGAGAACGCAGCGGAAGAGGGACAAGAGGACCGTCGGCAGAAGAGACCACCGGGAAGAGGAATTAAACCCCCATAGCTCGTTCTCAAAGCCACTGTGAGATTACCATCACAAGCCGCCACCTCACGGCAGCTATGCCGCACTACCAAAGACCTTAGAATTGAGTTTCCCAACCCCAGATGAAAGTCCTTAGATTGCCTCTCACGCTACCGTATAAACACCGAAAGATGAAAGGCGAACAGAGATCGAAAAAGAAAACCTAAGCCTATTACATTCATGCATTTCATGATTATGTTGTACGTCTTTGGATAACAACTTCGGTACAATTTAACAAGTTTGATTTTAGAGATTGAATTACCAAAATATAAATAGTTCTGATAAATATTAAATATAATTCTTAGCAAAAAAAAAAATATATAATTAGACAGAAATTTTGAGCCTTTTCGAACATACATTGAAAACTTAGACATGTCAATTAAAAACACCAAAACTCAAATTCTCCAACGGAACCCTGCCCGCGATCGTGAAAAACATTGGCATTATATCCTTATTATAAAAAAACAGAAAAAGCGAACCTTTCAAGTCACTAAATTTTGTTGGAGACTGGATTGGCCCTGTAAAAAAATTGACCTAGGAAATGAGAAATATGGAATATCCAGATGTTACATTTGTTGGAATCGTGGGACTCTCCTACGATGCATGACAGACATAAATTCTATGAATCGATGATATATAGTATTCATTATCTAACTGTATAACTTCTCCTCAAAATGTACAAATGATTCCCAATTTTAAATATTTTTCTACTGAAACGGTCAGGCAATCCCTAAGAAGAAAAGAAATTTGATACCCCTAAATCGGAAAATAATCAGCTGTTGTTGCTTCAATTTTATTTTCAGCATAGCAACAGAGAATACAAAAATTATAATCACAATGCACGACCTTCTTTTCCATTATATGAAGTTTAAACTATTACAAATGATCAAAGTGACAATCTCAACTCCAAATCTAGCTCTTGATTGTCACTCGATCCCGAGTTTTGGTTTCCCGATCCCAACGATTTACTTCGCCTTGTAGAACTTGGATCCTATTCCAAGACAAAAACCAAAATTTGATTAGATCACTTGTATACAAATCGACTACACTTAGAACATGTTTGACCAGGTTAATTATCCAAAACATTTAACCATGAGATAATTAAACTACACTGAACCATGGTTACACTAAACTGTAATAAACCCAAAATTTAAGTGAAACAGATCCTATTTCAAGATACAAACCTATTGGAACTAATAATCATGTGCTCAATGAAAATGTTACTAGCAATTCAGCTCCTTAATTAAGACATGCTCATGTTAAACTCTTTTTTACTAATCAAGACACGCACACACACACATATATGGTGAGGGTATAGAATAAGAACCTCATGTAAGAAATGTCTGGTGATATTAGGTTCCAAAGAATGTTGGCTCTCTAAGATGCCATAGCTTGGGTTCCAACTGTTTTGAACAAAAAACAAAAGGTAAGTTTTAAGACCAAACAAAATATCTAACATAAATATACACATAATTATAAACCTACCTCATGGTTGCTCTTTCGTATTGATCTCTATGTACCCCCATCTGTCAATAACCCCAAAAAAAAACGATGAATAGTTGATATTTGTCTTTTAAGTTAGACTTTTTTATAAAGAAAAGAGGTATTATAGATGGAAATGATTGACCAAATCTTTTAGAAGATTTCATATGTTAGGGTGGAAATTTTGAAATAAAATGTTAATATAACTGGATCAAGTTAGAGTAGGAATCCAAGTAAAGTTCTTCTTTATAACCTCACGCACGCACACGCGATACCATGTATAAATTGCAAACAAATAGAGCATTGAAGGAAGATATATAGATACCATTATGTTTGGATAGAAGCCGTAAGGAGTGGATGATGGTGATGATGATGGTATGGATGGATATCCTCCTTCGATCCTCACATCCTCCTATATTGACATTCACATATGACGGTCTAATTAATATAAAAATTATACTCATAAATCGAAATAGATAGATTAGTGATACGCAAGTAGTAGAATTTATTTCATAAATCATATATGATAATTTTCTTTATGAGCTAGTAATCTTAAGAAATGAGAGGACTGTCCTCAAGAACTCAATAACATAGGCTAATAACTTATATATGAGGTTATATTTTTCAATAGTAGATGCCTAGATAAGTTTCTTTTCTAATTATTTCCGAAGGATAAAAAATAAGTTCATAATCAAGATTGCGACTCTTTTTACGTGTAATCAGTAGATATCAAAACTGACAGAAAAAATGACTTTTGATCTGATCGGACATGATTTTTGGGTCAAGAAAGATAGGTCTCGTGGGTTATATTTGATTGTTAGATCTAAGAAATATTTAGGTAAAATCTTTTATACATACGACAAGAAAAGAAAACCCCTTTAAACTTCATATATATAACTAACCATCAATCATCTAAAGCTCACAGCAGGACATTTAATCGAAGTTGGTCGATCGGATTCTTGTACGAGATCCGATGACCCTCCTAAAAATGGCAAAACCTACGAACTTCGACCAGATTTTTTTTTGTCGTCACACACAGTATACACCACTATGTTACACTTACAAAGTTATATGCCCCGATCAACTCTGGCGAAATTATATAGTTATTATGTGTATATATCATATATGCATGTAAAATGTTACCTGAGGATACAAAGAAGGATTATAATTGTTGAAGCTGTTGCAACTCATCTCGCCGTGTAATCTGATCTTCTCCAGTTGCGCTACTCCAAGACCTCTCTGTGGCTGCTTTGGCTTCTCGGAACCATTCTTCTTTCCTCTTCTCGTCGCGGGAGATGAAGAAGACGATGTTGGAGACGAAGAAGACGGTGAAGATCCTCTCATGTTTGGTCTACCAAAGAAACTACTTCCCATGTTTCTTTGATCAGATTTAATTATAGTCTCCGGTATTGATATACACCGGAGAATCAAGAACTAGAGAGAGAAAGTCTTCTCTAGAGAGGAGGGAGAGAATGGATTTTTGTTATTTTGGCTGGCTTTGAGCTAAGGAATCAGGGAGATCTCTCTTTCATGGTGAATTGGTGATCTCATTTTTATAAGCTTTTTTTTTTTAATTATTATTTATTTTTTGAATTTTTATTTAAAAACCTTAGTATAACTACTGCATCGCTGGATCAGATTGTGTCCAGATTTCAATAGATACGCCACGCACACAAATACATATTACATTACATTACATAGATTTTATGCGCTTATTTTGATTTTCCAACTCTCTTTTATTTTATTTTTAAATTATTAAAAAATAATGTGCAATAAAATAAGAGGTAGAAATGATTAGATTAAATTTACTTAATTATTTTCTTGCTTTTGGATGACTTCCAACACAAAAGACTTCGATGTTGATTCGATCGAATTATTCAGCTCTCCCTGTCTTTGATCTTATTATTCTGCTCTAATCGAGAAACTCAAATTAATTATATAAATCGGACTTGTCAGAATATTATTTTCATGCTGACCCACGTAACCAACAGTCGAGGGATTTTAATAGTGTTTACACATGTATAACGTAATATTTTCTTTTGGTTGTAAAAATAACAAAATTAGAGTCCAGAAAAGAAAATAGTTCGGAGTAAAAAATACCTTTTTCTTTCACTTAAATGCCAGTTCAATTTTCAAGGAGCAAAATGAGAAGAAAAAAAGACAGTTTCAAACTTTTGATAGATTTGGGTTGTTCAGATATATTTGTAAGTTAATTATCATTACCATAGATATATAAAGATTCGTGTTTTTGTTACGTTATATTTATATAAATATTAGTGTTTTCGTCAACAAGATTGTTGTAATATAATAGTAGATCTTATATCCAGAATTAACTATTAGCAATAGCAAAGTCTTTAAAATAAAATAAAAATCTCTAAAAAAGAGTTACTACGAAACGGCAAGTAATTAAACTATAAAAAAACTGAAACGTAAATGACTTAAATGAGGGGATTTTATTAGATTCAATAAATCTTTTTTTGTAGCTTCCAGAAAAATCTTCAACAACCTTTTATTTTAATTATCTTTTGTTATGAAACTAATGAATGTCTATCACAAATAACTTATCACAAGTTAT
>OVBI01000642.1:0-61410 GCA_900406495.1 Sisymbrium altissimum
AAAAAAACATTTAAAAGACTTTTATAAACTATAGGACACAAAAAAACTATAAGACACACAAAATAATTAATAAATAAATAAAGATGTATTGAATTACCGAAATAGAGAGAATAATGTCACACAAAATAGAGAAAATAGCAACAAAAACATAAAAATATAGAGAATTTAAAATCATGAAAATTAGATATAGTAAAATTTTTGTAAAAAAAAAATTCAAAATAGTAAATAAAAAATAATGAATTAATATAATTTAAAATTAAAAAATTTAAATTACAAATTTAAGAAGAAAAAAAAGTCCGCGCATTTGTGCGGATTCTCTTCTAGTATAGATAAAAAACAAAAATCTTTAAAATTTATTAAAATGGAAACATACAATATATTAAATTCATATTTAATTTAAAAAAATTATAAATATACAAGTATTATATATACAAAATTTAAATGAATTTTTAATGTTTGTAAAATATTGGACACAGAAATATAGAAGTGAAAAATAATAAATTATGGGAACAAAAACAAAAAAAAACATTTAAAAGACTTTTATAAACTATAGGACACAAAAAAACTATAAGACACACAAAATAATTAATAAATAAATAAAGATGTAATGAATTACCGAAATAGAGAGAATAATGTCACACAAAATAGAGAAAATAGCAACAAAAACATAAAAATATAGAGAATTTAAAATCATGAAAATTAGATATAGTAAAATTTTTGTAAAAAAAAAATTCAAAATAGTAAATAAAAAATAATGAATTAATATAATTTAAAATTAAAAAATTTAAATTACAAATTTAAGAAGAAAAAAAAGTCCGCGCATTTGTGCGGATTCTCTTCTAGTATAGATAAAAAACAAAAATCTTTATGTAAAATAATAAAAAATAACCAAAACAAAAAAAATATATAAATTATGTCAAACTCTATAAAACACTATAACATAACCATAAATTACAATAACATGTAAATAAATAATTTAATAAATTAAAAATTATAATAATCATACAGAAACTTTCAAATACATCTATACAATAGAAATTAAATATCTACCTTTTATATTTTACACGTTTACCATTATACCAAATAAATCAATCATAATGTTAAATTAATCAAATCTTTTATCGTATGTGATTGATTTGATTAGCCATTCATCAAAATTGACTGGCTTGATACTTTATTATTCCTAAATATTTCATTACTTTCTTTTGGAGTCAGATTTCAGTTATTATATATGCATTGTAAAAAGAAAAAATCTATACAAAGATTCTTTTTCATAAAACCACGTATAAAAGAATAAATACTGATTCACCAAGACACCAATATTCAAACATAATCAAGGAAAAAAATGATCCTTCATATCGTTTGACTAGAAATCTAAGAAAATAAATTGAAAATTATTTTTCTATATTTTTCATTTTTGAAAAATACCTTTTACGTATGTTAATGTTACTATATATAATCATCCTTGGTAAAACCAAAAAAAAATGTAGAAGAGAAAGACTGTAGAAACTATTTTTAAAATGGCTATGAACAAGAAAATGTTAATGGCATTTGTTTTTACTATCTTTTTTGTCATATCTACGGTTCGTTCCTCCGATATCACTTCAGGTATTAGCTATTTATTATAATATTTTCCAGTTTTTGAACTTTTTTATTTTTCTTAATACACATGCATTTTCTAATGAATACTGTTCAATAGGTTTTGGAATAAAGCAAGAGTCTAAAAAATGTTTCGGACAAGAACCATGTAGAAGCGAAGGGTACCTAGACTGCAGTGGCATTTGTTCAAAATTATATGGCAATGCATTCTACGGAAAATGTTTTACTCCCAACATATGTTGTTGTCTGAATAAGACGAAATAATCTACCAAACAAACTGTATTTCCTTATAAAACGACACATCACTAATTCAACCGTTTAGAAAGATATCATTTTACTTTATTATATAACCGTCGAAAAATATATGAAGATGTTGGATAAATTACGTAAAAGATTATTTTGACATCATGTTAATAAATCTCATAAACCTATAGTTTTATATGTGATATTTTAAAATGGGAGAAACAAGTACTGCAGGTCAAATAATTTCTTTTTTCTTTGGTACGAATGTTAAGAAGGTCAAATAACTTAGATGGCCACAAATGACATATTAAATAAACAAAATGAAAAATATATAAGCCACAAATTTTCATTAACAAAGAAAGAACTTATATAAAAGTCTTTCTTTATCTTTGGATCCTACTCCACACTCCTTCACTTTAATGCTAAATTAAAAAAAAATATATATTATTTATATTTTATAAACACGCTACAAATAAAACATAAATAATATTTTATTTCTAACGTAATCGGACAGATTCAAATTTGACTATTAAACTATGTTAAAAAAATATTATTTATGTTTTATAAGTCCGTCACAAATATTATCTAAATTTTGGCGTTGTCTATTCCACCATCTTTTTCGGGAGTAACTAAAACCATTAGATAATTAGTGTACTCCATGATGTTCTTTCTTCTTATAATTTTACTTTCTTTTTTTCTATCTGACTTCTCAAAAGTAATGTATATTAGGTAAAACTTTTATAAATTAATAACTTTAAGATTTTAAAAAATTATTAATTTATAGTGTTATTAGTTAATTAATAAAATATTTCTTAATTTATAAAAAAAATATTTTTAATTTACAATTTGTTTTTATTTCTTTATTTGACAAATGATACTATTTTTTAAAAATGAATTTAGTAATTAAAAATAACATATACAAATTTAAAATTATGAAGATAAATTTTTATTACATTAAAATAGATTTTTATAATATATATTAAATATATATGTAAAAATAATATATATTTATAAGTTCAAAATGTATAAAAAATAATAATTATAATTCGAGAATTATTTTAATATACAAAAAAACATTAATAATAGTCAAAGACAAAAGGATGTATGTGAAATAAGACAAACGTAATTATTATGAATCCTCAAGTAAATAAATAAATAAAAGGAAAATAAGTAGGAAAATAATCACATCGAAACTATTCTCTCGGGAAAAATAAAACGATTAAGAATTGAAATTAAAACATAACGAAGATTAGACTTGCAACTAAACCAAAAACAGTCATTGATGCGGCAGCCGTGTTCGCTCTTCCTCCATTGCCCTTGCCATTGCTCTTACTGCTGCTGCTGTTGCTGCTACTTCCTTCTTCTTTCTTTTCTTCTTCTCCTCCTTTAACACTCAAAACCAAATTAATTATTAATAAGAACGAATCATAGCATTATAATCTCAAAACTCTATGGGTCTACAATCTCACCTATATATTTTCGTTTAGCTTCTATTTTTAGTTCAGCCTACGTATAATGTGCATGCGTAATCCGTAATTTTCAACTTGCAGTATTTCTAACGTAATTTTCGTAATCACATATAACTAGTAATGATATGCATGCGTAAGTAATAACTAGATAACATGCATATTAGTCACAACTCACAAGATTGTAACTTATGACGTTATATGTACCTTTATTAGTACCGTCGCAAGAGTATTTGTCAAAAACGCCACATTTGGTTGTGATCCCGGCGGAGTAAGGCCCGGTGATGTTGACAACCGCCGGGTTCGCAATGTAGTTGTCGCAGAGGCAAGTGACTTGCTTTGTGGTTGCGGATTTGAGATCGTTGCAGCAATCTTGCGTTGGGGTCTCTCTAACGGTTCCGAAACACTTTTGGAGAAGGTCAGGCATCACCTTAGCACATATAGGATCCATCTTTGGGAACATTGGTGTTTGTGGCTCAGCTAACAGCGGAGCAATCGCAAGCGCTAGAAATAAAACCGCTGCAACCCCTGAAACCTTGTTAATGTAAGCCATTTGATTGTTTAAAAACAAAATTTTTTTTTTTTTTTTTGGGGGGGGGGGGGGGGGGGGGGGGGGGGNTGACTTCCAAAAGTGCATGAACATATATATAGGAGTCTCGGCATGCACACTATTGATTGCTGATAAAAAAAAAAATTTGTTGGGCAAATGATTACTGATATAATTATAACTAAAACAAGAAATATAATTCATTTTTGTTTTCTACATAATCCTTGTTTTATATTTACATAGTTGACTAAAAACATGCGACTTTCGTTCTCTCCCATGTTCCTCGCGTTTGATTTGTTTTCTAGACAAATATTTTATGTTATGACGTGTTAATGTATATATGGAATTTTTTTTAAAAAAAAACAGAAAAGTAAAAATGGAATGTTTAGCGAAGAAGTTGCCAAGGACAGAATGTCGAAAGTCGTTTACAAGCTGGACGGTGCTGACAATTCAAAGATATGCTTTGTTATTATTTCTTAATCAAGATTCTCATGACCATGCAACTAATTAGCATTACTATAATAGGGATCATAATTTGAGATGGAGATCACTCTAATGATAATGTCTAATGAAAGCCAACTACTAATACAATTTCAATGCCTTTGACCTGTATGTACATAATGTTGGTATGTTTCATTAAATCCAGTGTTATATAAAAAAAGTTGGGTAAGAATATTGAAACTCTTGCCGTAACAAACAAAAAAAAAAATTGTTAGTATTTGCTATATCTTGAAGCCTCAACCAGGCCCACGTATTACATTTTCCCAATATACTAAAATGTATCAAACGCTTTGAATTTTGTTGTTCATTCTCCAATTTTTTATATAAGAGAAAAATTCACATTTTTGTTTTTAATATTGAATACTTTTTAAAAATTTATATTTTAATTTTTATAAATAATCAACTTTAAACTTTTAATTCTCATTTAAACCAACTCCATTTTTTATATATGAAAAAGAATATACAATCTCACAGTATTCAGAATAAAAAAAATCAACAACTCTAAAGTCATTATAATAAAATTAGTTGTAAAACCAACATAAATATTAGCTAAAACCATTTGTCCAAAAACATTTCCACATAGGATACGCTCCTGGAGACATTTTTAAAGAAAACATAGCAAGATGAATACAAACATTCAAAATAACTGGTTACGAATGCAATCAACAAAATGTATTGGTTTCAAATTGTCAGATATATATAGAAAAGAATTAAAAAAACAAAAGAGAAACAATTACATAGAACTTGGTAGGCCCAAATTGAAGTTTAAAAGAATAGACTTGCAACCAAACCAAATAAACCCACTGATGCAGCAATCTTGTTCAGTGCTCCTCCATTGGCTCCTTTGCCACACAAAACATAAATCAATCAATTACCATAAAATCACCACAGCTCTTGTTTCAATTTGCACATAGGATCTGTAACATCCACGAATTTACTATATTGCCTTCCTTTGTCGAAGACTTCTACTGAATTTGTCGATGCTCTTTTTGACATTTTGTGAGTTTGTCCGTACATTTTTCAAATTTGAAGACAAAATTAACATTTGAAAAATGTGTACCACGTCTTTTGGTTTTGCATACTACCTCAGACGCTAAACCAATATTCTTAAATATGATTAGTACATGTCATAGTTAGACGTTGTACCATTTTAATGTTATACAGTTTAGTATACATATTTAGGTTTTGATTATTATTTAATCATACAAAATGACGAATTATAAAAAAGAAAATCTACGAAATACAATAACAAATCATATGCAAACCTAAACATTTCAAATTTATTTTTTTCAGCAAATTTCATAATGGAGATAATCAGGATAATTTCATCATGTATAATAGTTGTAATATAACTACATATATATAAGCCATATATGTAAACCACAGTAAAGATATGTGTAATTGCATAATAACATGCATAACTAAATCAAAAGAAAACTTTAAAATCCTCGTACCGTTGCATACGTATTTGTCAAGAACGGCACAGGCGGTGTTGACTTGGTCGAAGTAAACTTTGGTGATGTTGGCGTGAACAGGATGTGGATTTGCAAAGAAATTGTCGCAAAGACAAGTCACTTCCGTCTTGCTCGCAGTTTTGAGATCCTTGCAGCATTCTTCTGACGGCGACACACTCATCTTTGCGTAGCAATGTTTGACGATTTCGGGGATCGCTACTGAACATATTGGATCCATCTCTGGCATCGGCTTCGCCTTCGCCTCCGTCCACTGAGGAGCCATCGCAACCGCTAGAAGCAGCACCAATGCTACCGCAATGGCCGATAATTTGTCAGCGTAAGCCATTTGTGATTATCGCCTACCGCCGGCAAAAACAAAAAGTGATGGTTTTATTTTGAATGACTATGAGCCCACTTTCTTTTCGTTTGTGATTTCTCAAAATTACATTAACATATAGAAATTGTTTTACAGCGTTGACGTAAACCTGGCCACTTCTCTATCTATTCATTGCATTTGTAGTCTAGTGGTTAATATCAATCTCGTTCTATATCATGATCCAATGTAATCTATTTGTTATTAAAATACCAAAAAAAGGAAAAAATCAAACGCGAATGGCTTGAATAAAAAAATCTACGGGTCATCATAACATAAGTATACTTGAGTAAACTTTTATTAGTTTAGGGAAATGAAAGTAGATTTCGCGCGAAGTATATTGTATCTAAGACGTGAGAACCAGTTTAATACTGCCGATGCAAGTCAAGGGTTTTAATTGAATCGATTGATTTGTGAGTTCGATAGTCTTAGACACTCTTCAAAAAGAAGCGTGATGCTAGTCACTTATGAATTTTTGAAGATTTGTATAGACAAAGAGAAAAGAGAGAAATCATGATATTGCCTAAAACGTTTGAGTGTTGTAGACGTTTAAGAAATAATGGCTCCTTTTATAAGAAGTTCAAGTTTCAATATAATCTATAAAACTAAAATTTTGAAAACAAAGTATAACAGTGAGATTATTAGGAGATACTGTACTAATTATAAAAATTATACAGTTCAAACATCTCTATATGTTATTATATAATATCTTGGGTCGTATATGTCCTTAGCCCAAAATATCTTAGTGGTACATCTCTTTGATGTGTGTAATATATTGAATGGACGTAATGTGAGTTTTAAAGCCCTTCAAGAAAATAGATGTAAAGGTTTTCCAAATCTTATATGGTTTCAGAGCCAATGGAAAATGAATGGGTCTTGGCAAAGATTTGAAGAATGTGATACGAGTCGTGTTCAACGGAAGAAAGTACAATGAATGGGTGAAGACTATAAGAATGGGTTGCATGCGAGAACGGAAGTGGAAGTTATAAGAATGGGGTTGCATGCGAGAAATAAATTATAATGGTTTCTTATAGTTATTCTAAATATTTAAAATACGTAACAGTAGTGATGTCAATAGATAACTGGATCAGGGTTTACAAAATTTCCATTTATAACATCTCTTTTCAGGAATATTAAAATTAATAAGATAAACCAATGTGATTTAGAAACAAACAGATGCAATCAAACAAACGTATTAGTTTCGAATTGTCAACTTGGTAGTCCCAAGTGGCAATAAATTGAATCAAATTAAAACAAAAGGAAGAAAATGCTTGCAACCAAACCAAATAGACTCATTGATGCAGCAATGTTGTTAGTTGCTCCTCCACTCCCGTCTCCTCCCTTCGCATCTCCTCCTTTGTCGTCTCCTCCTTCGCAACACAAAACCAAAATCAATTTATCACCAAAAAGCACCATTGCTCTTTAAAGGATTTAGGTTAGTATATAATAATACCTGTAGAGGATTTTATGAATTTTGCGGCATAATTATTTTTGTTCTACACTTCTTTCATAGTTTCACCAATATTAATGAAAAATAGTAGTTGTATTCTAACTCATAAAAATATGATGATTGGATCTTCACCGACGTACTAACATGCATCAGTAATGCTTAAACGATATACATAAATCTCATATTGTTGAGGAACCATGAAAAACAAAAAACGTTATAAAATGATATACTCATTTGCAAAACCGAGAAATAAACATAATTTCTTTCCTTTCATTAAACTTGCAAAACGGTGCTATAGATATCATCAATGTAATTTAATTTATGCTACCAAACAACAAGAATAAAGATATGTGTTTATATATAATAACATGCATATTTAAATCACAAATTTAATAAAACTAAAATCCTAAACACAGTGAAAAATTAAAGTAGGTACCTTCACTTGTACCATCGCAGGCGTATTTGTCAAGAACACCACATGCGGTGTTGATTTGGCTGTAGTAAGATCGGGTCAAGTTGGCGTAGACAGGATGTGCGATGAAATTGTCGCATAGGCAAGTCACTTGTTTCTTGCTAGCCGACTTGAGACCCTTGCAACATTCTTCCGATGGCAACGCACTCAACGTTGAGAAGCAATTTTGAACGATGTCAGGGATCGCTAACCTGCACTCTGGATCCACCGTTGGCATTGGTGGCGTTGACTGTGCCTCCGTCCACTGAGGCGCGATTGCAACCACTAGAAACAGCAGCGCTGTCGCAACCGCTGTGGGAGCTTTGTTAGTGTGAATCATGGCCATTGTCTAACGCCAGCAAAAACAAAGGTTGATTTTGTTTTTATTATGAATGACTATTATTTCGTATGTGATGACTTCACAAAAGTACATTATCATGTATATATATAGTACTGAGGAGTTTAGAATTTGCATTATTGGGATTATCAATTGATAACATAGTTATATTAATTACTGTTGATGTACATTGTTGACCAAATCTCTACGATTTTCTATATGATCAGTTCCTCTCATTTGTTCTAAGAATATATATATTTACAAGAAAATTGAACATTCTTACAGTAACAACAAATAATAAACCAAATAAATAAGAATGTTCAGTATAAAATAAATCAAATAAATCCAACCATATATACGTTGGTTAGATGACTAAAATCTTTTTTTTTCTTACTTAATTAGTTAATCTCTTGTGGGGCAATTGTATCTAAGACGTGAGTACCACTTTTGTACAACCGATGCAGATCAAGCAAACAGATATCATTCTTTTTTAAAACACAATAAAAATTTGAAAGTCCTCTTTCTTTAATTAGGCATTTAGTTATATAGAATGTTATATTAGGTGTATAACAATCTGTATATGAATGTATAACAATCTATTTTTCTGCTAAGCATAATCAAATTTCTTATAACGTTTTTATTTAGTAATTACTTGAAAAGTTTGACCTTGACAAAGTCATAGGTTAACTTGTATATATAGTTTTACGGAAGATGTTGAAAAATACCATTTTTATATCCTATGTTAATGGAAGAAATCACATGGTCCACGACTAAAGCTTCAAGTGAAAAATTGTGGAATATTAATTGCATCAAGGATGGATATACTAATTCTGATGATAATAATGTGCGGTGGAGAGTAAAATCAGAATAATAACGTGGTATTAGGCGTGTAGCGTATGAGACCATGCAATGAGAGATTTTTTATAGAGTTTTTCACTAATAAAATAATAATAATAATAATAATAATAATAATAATAATAATAATAATAATAATAATAATAATAATAATAATAATAATAATAATAATAATAATAATAATAATAATAATAATAATAATAATAATAATAATAATAATAATAATAATAATAATAATAATAATAATAATAATAATAATAATAATAATAATAATAATAATAATAATAATAATAATAATAATAATAATAATAATAATAATAATAATAATAATAATAATAATAATAATAATAATAATAATAATAATAATAATAATAATAATAATAATAATAATAATAATAATAATAATAATAATAATAATAATAATAATAATAATAATAATAATAATAATAATAATAATAATAATAATAATAATAATAATAATAATAATAATAATAATAATAATAATAATAATAATAATAATAATAATAATAATAATAATAATAATAATAATAATAATAATATAAAAGAAAGATGAAAGATGATTTTTTAAATAAAGATTTTTAAAACTCATGAAAGACTTATATGCCATATATTTCTTTCTGAATTATTCATTTTAATATCTTTAAAACAACTTTAATTACAAAATCAAATTATTTTAGAAAATTATTTATTATATTATTTAAGAAACTATTAAATTCTATTACCAATACAAATGCTCTTAACAAGCCCTGTTTTTTTTAAAGGGTGAAATGCATGAAGAAAATTGGATGATTGTTTGGTTTGTTTTTTTTCTCCCATCTACTATAAGGTCTCATGATAAATTTTTTTCCACTAGACTTAGATTGGAATAATAATAGTCATATGATATTCTTTATTATAGAAGAGATATTTAAAACAATTTAATAATTAATAGTCCTATGTTGGTACGTTTGTTTCCGTACATTACGGTCAATAAAAATTGGACTATTATGTCAGCTAAGTTATGTCGTGAACTCTAAATGCTAAAATGATTTATAAAAAGACAATATGTGTATTATAGAAAAAATTAAGTCAGAAATAGATTATTTGTGTAATAGAAATTACGAAAAGTTATTCTAACTACTTTTAATATTTTTAAAGTTATCGTGGATAATTTATTCTACTAAAAAAAATTCTTTTTTTCTTTCTTAAAAGTTATGCTTTATAGAATTTTTAACATTTTTACCATTCCATGATTTGTGTTTTTAATATTGAAACACAAAGCATTCTATGATTTATGCTTTAGAATTTTAACATTCCATGATTTGTGTTTTAGAATTTTAGTATTCTGTGATTCATGTTTAGAATTATAGTATCATGTTATCCTATGTTTTCTTATTTATATGATTAGCATTAGGATTATAGGATATTAGAAAGCATGTGTCACTTAATTTTATCCTACGATCCTATATGTTTCTGTTAATTTATGGCCGTGTACTCTAAATACAATAATTCTATTTGTCTATGAAATTATGTCCATATATACTATGGTCAATTATATCCTAAAAAGCCTATGAAAATTTCACAATATAATACATTCCATAATCATTTGATCATTTGTCAATTACGTCATTACCAAAATTCGTCACAACTAAGTATACTGGTTTCGAACTGTAAAAATAAAACTAAAGAACTAGAAGAGAAGACCAATTACATAGAATTTGGTAGGCAGAATTTTTAATGAATCAAAAGAACAAACTTGCAACCAAACCAAATAGACCCATTAATGCAGCAATCTTGTTCGCTGCTCCTCCGTTGGAGTCTCCTACTTTGTCACACACAAAACCAAAATATATTAACCATCGTGAAAGAAATATTAGCTCTTGGTTCAGATCGCACTAGCTAAGAATCTACAAAATCTGTGAATTTACAATATTCTCGCTTTCCTTTATCGCAAATTATAATAATTTTTTATATTTTTTTTTCAAGACCATCATTTTCGTCCTTCAAATTTGAAAGACATGGTTATCATATTTTTCTAATTTGGAAGACATGTTTATAATAATATATATCTTTCTACAGCCAAAACAATCTTGCGTAATCGGTGACGGTAGCAATTAGCATAATTTGGTTCAGATATATACAGGTTCTAACTTTCCAAAATACAAAACAAAACATGAAATAAAGATATTTAATGTAGGGCCTTAATGTACAAAAATAAACTGACATACGGCACAAAACTGCAGAATAGCACAGTTCGGCTTTAATTTTATCAAACTTGCAGAATGGCGATAATCAGATGGTGTTATAGTGGTTCTAATTTATGTAAGTTATGCAAGTATGTAGTAAAAGTTAAGATATGTGTAAAAATATTATAACATTCATAGCTAAATCACAAGAAGAGAACTCTGAAATTCTTATAACCAAAACAAAGAAACAGATGGAAACTAAAGTAGGTACCTTTGAAGGCGAATTTGTCAATAACAACGCCACAGGCGGTGTGCCTTCTTAAATTTACAATAGCGCATAGGATTATTCTGGATGTGCGATATTAATAGAGAGGGGAAAAGTCTTTAAAATCTCCCACTATGATATTTGAAAAATCTCCCACTATGATTTTTGAAAAGTTTCTATGATTCATGTTTTAGAATTTTAGTATCCTAGAATCCAATTTTTCTTTATAATGATTAGCATTAGGATAATAGCTAGGATTTATATATCATGTGTCAGTTCTATCCTGTAATTCTAACTTTTTCTACGAACTTATATATGTCATCCGTGTACTTAACATTCTATTATATCCTAAAATCCAAATTATTTCCTTGAAAATTTTCCCAAATATGATATTATGATCATCTGTCAATTATGACATAATTATGTCATGACCAGAATAAGTCGTTAACGACACGATAACAATAAAAGATTATGAGCAACGTGCGGAGCATTTGTGTATATACTAAACGTGAGAGTTGAGATCACACCTGTAAAACCTGTTTATAACCGATCTCCACACAAATAAAGAACCGGTACTCAAAAAAACTCACAAAACAATCGGATCATAGATCGCTTAAGTTCGACGTTTACCATTCCTAAAAAAAAAACCTCACTAGATAAATCAACGAACACAAGTTCCCAATAAATCTATTCAACCAAGCTGTGCAACAAATTCCAAAGGAAATATATTTTCAATTCTCTCTGCTTCTCATTTCACGCTCAAGTCGCATATTGTCATATGAATGAAAAACTTTCTTTGTTTATTTTTTTGTTTCTTAAACAACATTCTTTTTTTTTGGTTAAATAAACAACATTGTTTATAAGAAAAACCTTTCGTTTTTTTTTTCCAACTAGCCCAGTGGCCATTATCTCCCGCGCAGGGAATATTGAGGGTCCAATTCTTGCGCTTAACGAATGGTCAAAATGACTTGACCACTCGACTACAACGTTCTTTGGCAAACATTTCGGTTTAGATGAAGAAAAGAATACAAGCACAAGTAGTAAGATCCAGATGAACGAAGCTTACACGATCGAATTTTAAATCTTACATAATTAAAGCAACGCAACAAGCAATCAGTGTTAAAATCACATTGTGGGTCAAATGAGAACTATAAACTTTTGGTCATCTACAAGATACGAAAAAGGAGCAAAATCTTCTACTAACGGGAGTGCTTGGTTTCAGTATCATGAACGGTTGTTGCTAAGGTAAAGCACCATTTGGGTTAGAATCTTTAGATGCATAAAACAGAAATTCACTCAAAAACGCTAGAGGGAGGGGTCGAACCTCCGACCTTGTGGTTAACAGCCACACGCTCTAACCAACTGAGCTACCCCAGCTTGATGTTAAACTTTATCCAATTATAATTTTATATTTAATGTCGGATATATTTAATGCCAGATCAAAAAAGAACTTAACTCATTTACTGTAAACCAAATATAAACGGCTGTTCACGTTTTTGGGTACTATATCAGAAGACAGAAGACAGAAGAAAGAAGGTTCGAAGTCATATGGCAATTTGGCACGTCATAACTAGCAGGTCTTTTTCTTTCCAAGTGGCTTTGGGTGTTGGCTTGTCATGACAGCTCGATCCTTTTTATTTGGTGCTAAAAATACAGCTCGCTCCTAAGTCCTAAAGAAAGGTTAAACCCCTAATTTAAATGACTATGTCGAACAATCCTATTCGCACGGATTTTTACTGGTAGTGTCGATTGTCGAACTTGCATAGATCGAATAGGGTAACGTCATATATTAAAAAGTTATGAGAGTGCATGCATGTTTAAACCTAGTTTCATTTCGGATGATGTAAGTAAATAATTTGATCATGTTTTGAAAAGATTATTCTTGTATAACATATATCTTTGCTGTAATAATAATGATGGACTATCTAATAATAACTTTCAGAAGCAGAGGACTCAATACGATCATTTACAACCAATCTTGTTACCCATCAATGATCAACTAAATGTATATATTCGTTTTCGAGCTGTCAGATTTAGAGGGAAATAAAACAAACCAACAAATTCAGCAAAAATAAGAAAGAAGAAGAATAACATAATCTTTGGTAGGCCCAAGCTTTAATTGATTAAAAGAACAGACTTGCAGCCAAACCAAATAGACCAATTGATGCACTGATCTTGTTCATTGCTCCTCCATTGGAGTCTCCTCCTTTACATCAAAACCAGAACCAATTAGTTACCATAAAATCACCATAACTCTTGTTTCAAATGGCAGTAAGAATCTACAAATTCCAGGCAATATCTAGCCTTCCTTTAATGGCAGGATCAAGTAAATTTGTGAAGATTCTTGAACATTTTTGTCTTTACATTTTTCAAATTTGGAGACAAAACTGATTCTGAACATAAGGCCATACGTCTTTAGATTTGGGCATGACTAGATTAGGCGCTACAACTAGTTAACAAATTACACACATATAACACATGTAAAGATGTGAATAAATAACATGCATACCTGTATCATAAGAATGAAACAAGAAAACTCCTATAACCACAACAAACATTAAAAGGCGCGGAATTAAAATTGAAGTAGGTACCTTTGCAGGTGAATTTGTCGGCAACGCCACAGGCGGTGTGGACTACCTCGAAGAGAGCTTGCGTGACGTTGTTTTTGTTAGAAGAAAGTGCAATGAAATTGTTGCAGAGACAAGTTACTTGCCTACTGCCCGCCGATTTGAGATCGCTGCAGCATTTTTCGGATGGCGACAAACTCCCCGTCAAGTAGCACTCTTGGATCGTGTCAGGGATCAACAGCGCGCACACTGGATCCAGCTTTGGCATCGTTTGTGCCCCCGTCAACCGGGGAGCGATCATAACCGCTAGAAATAGCACAGCTGTCGCAACCGCAGCTGCTGCCGGGATTTTGTTAGTGTAAGCCATAAAAAGATCGTTGCTAAAGCCGGAATTTGGATTGGTCAATATAAACAAAAATGAAAGTTAGGTTTTTATATTTTGAGTGACTATTATTAGCTCGCTTTCCGTTTTTTCGTATGTGACTTCTCAAGAGTACATTATCATCATCCTATATATATATATATTATGTAGAGTGTTGGAATGTACATTGTTGATATTACTAATACAAAATATAACAGTTTTTCATTTTTGACCAAATCTCTACGACTTTTTTTTTCATAAAGAAATCTCTACGACTTTCTTATTTCTAAACTTGTTCCAACATTTGATTTGTTCATTCGCATTTGATTTCATTTTTTCTAAGACTGAGAATATATGTTTATAATAAAACATACATTCTTAGCAATGAATCAAATTAAATTAATCAAACTGGCTTCTATTTGCTGACCAAACGTTAGCACAAAAATCTCAAAATCTTAATGTTTTTTTAGGAAATGAAACTAAGTTTGGGGGTGGGGCATTAATGTGTGACGTGAGAGCCACTTTTGTACAACCGATCCAAAATAAGCAACAAGCACCATTCGACTTTCCAATAAGATTTTCAAAATCCTTTTCTCTTTATCACTTAAATAGAATTGAGCATGCATATGTTTATGAGTACGTTAGTGATCAACATTGATGATGCTCATGTGCCTAAATGTTGGAGTGTTCTAGACGATTTCGAGAATGCCATTGTGGCACTTTCACTAAATGCCACAATATAATGGTGAGACTTTTAAAAATGGAGAAATAATAGTAGCAGTTAAATTATGAAACTAAAAAAATAACGAAAAAAAAAAAAAAATCATACCACAATCATTTATTTTTTGTAAAACTAAAAGAAGACAACTCTAAATGCTAAGCATGATCAATTTTTAGGATATATAAAATCCCTCAATCTATAGTATATTTTAGTGTAGTAGTCACAAGCTTTCTATTATGAGTACTTAATTCGATTTATCATTAATAAGGTCACTACTTGATCATCTAGACCATTAAAAATGGGCAATTTGTCAACTTACTAAAAAACAAATTAATATGCTCATATTGCATTTTTCAAACTAATTAAAAAGCTAAAACTTGTATTCTTATTTTTGATGGAAATATCCTTGAGTTAACTTAACAGAAACTCATTGTTCACGGGACAAAGCTTTTGTTGATGATGGACACTGTACAAGTGTACATTAGGTGAAATTGTTAGATATTTGAAAAGCTTTTTATTTTGTTTACATTGTTTTATTTGTTATAAACTATTGTGTTATTTTCCTAAGATCGATTTATTGCGGTATGCACGGTTTTGGTCGTACCAACTTAGTAAATTCATGCAAGCGAATTGATCAATGTTTAGTCTCTTGCTTGACTACACTCATAAAATCGTTCTGAAAGTTTCTTCAAAGTTGCTTAGGGTCATAACATTAATTGCTCTGTAAAAGCTTTCTGAAAGTTTCAATGGCACGGTCACAAACTTTTTTTATTAAATTGACCAAGAAATATACACTAGCCAACCAAAGAAAGACCCAAACAAATTAAGATGCAAGAAAGATTCAGAAGAACTTAGACGGTCAAGTGGTTAAGATCAAAAAATTCAAAATGCAAACAAAACTAGCTAGATAGCAATAGTTCCATCCCTTGAAGTAAAGACTAACAATGATGATCTCTTATTGTCAAAGTCGTCATTCTTAGAGATAAAAGTGTTTGGTTTCAGGATCATGATTGGTAACTATTATGTTTAGTTCTCTTTGGTTTAGATGCAGGAAATACATAATTGTCTTTAAAAAAAAGTGAATTAACGAAAATTTAAAAATCGCTAGAGGGAGGGGTCGAACCTCCGACCTTGTGGTTAACAGCCACACGCTCTAACCAACTGAGCTACTCCAGCTGGATGCCATTCGTACCGATCTACTACATTTTAACGATGTCTATATTGTATCTGTTGATCACATTTTGTACCACTGGTGTCCATCAATCGTTTTTCTCCACCTAAAATCTTCAATTGAAATAATTAAACAAAGAGAGCTACAAATCCATAAGACTTATAAATGTTAAATCTTACTCTGTGTTCTTTGTTTTTTACACTATAATATGTAACAGAATCTAGATCCAACCATATTTTTCCCTATCAATTGTGCATGTGTTCAACATTGGACTAACCATATGAACTCGCTTATTGAACTTTAATTGGTCATCACCAAAAATAATCAACATCAATAAGTTTCCTACCTATTGAAACCCGGAGACAACGATATTTCATATTGATTCTAGACTTCGAATTAACTTCGCGTGTTATAAAACATTGCTTCATATCATAACTAACCCCATGTTATAATAAAATCCTGATCCACTCGTGTTGATAAGATATATCTGGTACGTGATAGATGCCATACAAATCACTTTTGTCAGTTTTGTGTAATAATAAATAAATAAAAAGACATAAATCTAGACAACTATTTCTATAGTGCAGTATATAAAAGAATTCTATTTTCACCACTAATCCGAATAACATAAAAAATGTATTGGTAATTTGTATAACCTATTAAATTATTAACTGATTATATTCACACAAAGTGGAGGGAAGTTCCCATATCTCTCTCTAATTGACATTTGCACTCTTTTTTTTTTTCCTCAAGTAATTAAAAAAAAACTAAAAATTTATTTATTTATTATTGAAAAGTCAAAAATTAGAGAATCTTGAAAGTCCGCTTCCGTCGGCAATGATCCCATGCGGCGATCCTCATTTGAACCTTCTCAAAATCCGATACCCGACAAGGTATCATAATCCGACCCGGTTGATCAAACCCGTAAACCCGCTCCGCTTGCTCTAGCAACTCTCCGAACAAAGGATGGTTAAAGTAAATAACCGGAACCACCACGCGCCGCGTATCGTCGCCGGATTCTCCCACGTGAACCACTAAATGTCCCTTGGGAACAGCCGGCTGCTTCGGTTCGTTACCCAACCGTGTCTGAGTCTGACCCGTTTTCTTTCCTCCACACAGTCTGTTAGCTCCACGACGGAGACACCTTGCTATAGAGCAGATTCTTGAAACCGGGTTGAGAATACCGGTTAGGCATTGGCGTTTCCCGGTTTGGATTCTTCTGCTTCGGATGATCCATTTGAAGATCTTGACGAATCTGTGACCAATCTTGAAACCTCGGAGCCTCTTCATGGTTTGAAATGGAGAAGACGACAAGATTATGAAAACTTTGGTTTGCTATATGTCTCTGTCTCTCTGTCTTGCTGTTTTGTGTTATTACAGTTCAAGATGAAGAAGAAGACTGAGTTGGTTCTGTGAATAGAGAAGCAAAGCAAGCCTTCTTTATATAGCCCTTTTGAGGTGTGACCGTTGAACGGTAATTTGTGTGTGCGTGCGTGTATGTGTACTTGTGCATACTTTGATGTCGAGTTTGCCAAATTTAACATGTCACTAATACCGAATATTTTGATTTCTTTTTATTCTTTTTCTAGTAAAATTATATTTTGGTATCTTTTAGTTCATTGACATTTTTTGAAAGATTTTATTCATTGTACCGAATGTCATATACGGAACAATAGACTTTTTTTTTTTTTTTTGAAACAAAGGTAATTCTTCGTATCACGAGAAATTTGTGTTTATCGAATTTTCGTTTGCTGTTTATGCACACGAGTTTACTTTCAGGTAAGACCAAACTCTTAATTCAAGAGTTTTTGTCAAAATGGTTGAATAAGAAATAACATGCTATTCACGATTTTATAACAAATGTAGCATAACGGTTAAGCTTATGTTTTTGGTGACCAGGCCTTTTTTTGTATGGTGCCTATCATTAGTGAAAAGTCATAGCATGTTAACATTTTGAAGGTCAATCTCAATTAATGTGCAAAGCCTTTTCAAAGTCAGTCTAAACCATATTGTACGGTAATATGCAATTTAAGTGTTGTTTCGTTGTAATATTCCTTTTGTCCCAAGTGTTTCTTTCCTCACAAGCTCGTTGCATACAAACTCTAGAATGTTGTTGCATCAGCATGCTGACAGTTGATTATATATGTGTTTCGGATTATTTTCCTATCTTTTGGTTAAATTTGAGAAGGTCAAAGTTTTGTCTCTTTCTTTTCTAGTAGTCGAATACTCTTATTTTCCCATTTGATATATCCAAAGTGTTTTTTGGGGGATTAAAATATCGAAGGTAAATGACATGATTTATATATTCAGTTGTTCTTAATTAAACACACCATGATAAAACACTAGCTAGTCAAACTTAATGCTTACGCAAGAGAGTAAAAATGTTAGTTGTTGTAATTGAATCTAGAGGACCCGATTTGAGTTTATTGTTTTTATAGATTAATTTAATCATTTAAATGTTCAATATGTCGTTTAGTGTACATGCACATATGGGTGTGTCGATCAGTCTATGTATATGGACTAGTTAAGTCTTAGTCCGAATTTAATAATATGAGTTTTGATAAGAAAACTCGATCTATACCTATATGTATATAATAAAAGATAACATAAACGGCCATGTTTAAAGATATATCCCAGATATGGAGATCAAACATAAACCTTCTACAGATATTTAGTTACTTCAGGTCAAATAAAACAAATATTGTCAAAATTTATTTTTCTATAAAACGGAGGATGAAGACAAAAGCCAAGCATGTGTGTGGGAGAGACATGGATTAGGGATTTGGTCGGCAGTCGGCACGGCGCGTGCGATCTGCGCAACATGCTTTGGTTCACAGAAAGTGCTCCCTATCTTTTTCTATTCGAAATCATAATATTTCAACATGTTTTTTAAACATATATATGAATAAGACATGTTTTTGTTACGAGACTGAGATTTTCTTTACCGAAATTCAGACTTACACACCTTTTAGTTGGTAACTCTTTATATATCTGATATGAACCAGTAATTTGATATATCCCTTGATATATATGATAAATATAATAATATGAGTGGGCAATTTCATTTATTATTAACCAATTTATATATTGGTGATTGACTTTCGGTCATGGTTGGTCATGATTGGTTATTAACCAATTTATAATTGTTTAGCTAAAAAACAAATGAAAAGAAAGAAATTGGGAGGCTTTATCAAAGGGAAGGATAGAAAGTAACAAATTTATGTACTTCTGTGTACCTAATTTTGAAGCATTCGGTACCATACATCCATCATGCATGTGTTCTTCTTATTTTATGACTTTTTTCCCCTTTAACTTCCGATATTCAAATCCATTTCTGTAACATATTTAGTGCTGACATATAGCTAACTTTGATAAGCTGGTTTTATTTACTTTTATAAGATAAATCATAGTTGAGTTGTTACGGCATGTCCAAAAAGCCTCAGAGATTATGAACTAACTGTGCTATGCGATTAATTTTGCATATGTTTTTCGTAAAGTTGATGATTATTGTAAGAACCTTACATGATTTGTGTGTGGTTTTGATATCTTTCTAACGTAACTTATTATGGCCTACCAGACATAATCGAATATATTGATACAGTATTGATCACAGATTCATAATAAGCCTTCTATCCACCAACGAAAGGAATAAAGATCTTTGAGATATAACCAAATAATCCAGGATGAGTATCTAGATAACCAGTTCCAAAAAGCTTTCACATGATATATGTAATAATTTGATGTATTCAAAAACTTAAGATGCATCTTTTGATGATAATTTACGAGCTTATAATGATAACATGACTTAATTATTTGTACACAAATCTATCATATCAACTAATTAGTTACGTTAATAAATAATAACTTAATAATGCTAATAACTTACTAAATAGACCACATGAATCCTCCCAAGCCGACCGATTAAAGACTGAAATAACGACAAATTTAAATATTTAATTCTATGCAGGGGGACCATTGCACGAAATAACTTGTCGCAGTTTTATACCAAATTTTGATGTATTATTTTAAGGTTCAGTTTGTTTCAATGATGTAAATAGATTCTCAAAATTTATTGAACGTTAATTATTTTAATATTTATGAATTTTTATACAGCCAAAATAAAGAAAAACTTAGAAAGTTTTTAACTGTATTTGGTATCACTTTCAAAATCTGAAATAAGAAGCTAATTTTTCAAGAACAACAAAATTGTGATGAACCGTATATAAACAAATATAACAGTGTGTAAATTAGATAAGCCGGCTAGAGCCAAGGTAAACCTGCAGCTCGCGAACGAATGGACACATGGCAATCGACACTGGATCTGTAACTATCAAACAGTATGCACTGAGACAAAAATACGAACAGCGAAAGAGTAACAAAGCAAGTAAAACGTCAGATATGTTTGGGGACAAGAAGACAATCTGATCAAATGTAAATAAAAGTTGATATGCGATTTTCTAAATTTGTTAACTTGTTGTTAACCCACCAATCACGGATCTTAATGTTTTGCTGCTAAATCTATAATCATGTTCCTTATCCTTTTGACATTTTCTGACTTGAATTATATAATCACTACCAAACTAATAAATAATTCTACATCATTCACCAATCACTATTGGTATAATCAGATTCCTAAAGTTATATGGTGTCATCGAACTATCAATTTACTTGATTTCAGGAAATGAATTAATGAATCATATATTTCTTTACCAATTAAACGACAAAGAGGATAAAGAAAACAAACTTTGTCATGGCTACATATAAACAGTATATTATAATGTATGAGACGGTCTCACATTTGTTTACTATTCATGTATAGTTTACATGTTTACGTTTTGTCTTTCTTAAAAATCAGTGTATACTTATTTACATATGAGACCGAACGGGTTCTTCAGCAAATCCACAGTGTTTGCATGAATCTCGCTGGCCTTGGAGCAATGAAGTTGCCAGTCTTCTCGCGAACATTATACTTGTTTAGTTTTTACACAAAATTCCAAAAGAAGTAAATCGAATTGTGTCAATGAATCCAACAGAAAGAGAGATGTGTTTTTATTTATTTATTTTTTTGGCTCTTAGAGGCACGTCCATCCACAACTTTTCTCTTGTTCGTCTGAAACTTCGTCATGGCATAGAAAGCCGCCCAAATGGCAAAATGCATATTTGAGAAAACAGAAAGACTTCAAGGAAAACCAAGACTAGACTCAATTCTCAACACAAGGAAACACCTAAAATGCTGGATAATGGTCTTATGATTCCAAAATGTTTTTTCTACTATACCCGAGGAAGCTGGATCGATGGTCTCATGACTCATCTCCTTTCATCATCTTCCACAACTTCGGAGTCTCCTTCTAGTTGCTTTTTTCTGAACAGAGTACTATTACATGTTAGACAATGAGTATAAAGGATAATTAATAAGATCGATAAAATGATTTGGTCAGACAAAACTGTGATAGTACCGCTTGAGTTGTTGACTTGGTTCCATGGTTTCCCTAGGGCCCTATGGATTTAAATATAAGGATTAGAGAAAGCTTGAAGAGAAGCTAAATAGACCACTAAGGCCAAGATCTTGGATGGTTTTATTTTCTAAAAGCCTAAACTTACGGTTCCAAAAACAGCAACAGTAGACCTTGATTGTTGCATTTGTTTTATCATTCTACTTGGAGCCCTAACGTAAGAATCAACCTAGTCACTAACGTTCTGGTTTTATGAAAATAAATCAAGTTGGAGTCCTGATTGATCGAACCCCCGAGCAAGATCCATTTTCGGGGTTCGTTGTCTATATACCTGGTTAAAGGCATGGAGCTTTCTTTTAATAGCAGCTACACCAATTCTGACTTGTATTCTTCTCTCCGATTTGTCTACAGCCTTGTTTCGGAATAAAGACATACTTCAATACATCGCAAATAATAGTTTCTTTTTGTTAACTATAAAACATAAATGGAAACGATGAGATTGGTCTTCAAATTAAATGAAGTCAATCATGTTTTACTACATTGATATTTGATAGTCTCGAATGGCCTTTTCAGCCCGTTCATCACTATCTTCTTCTTTATCTGATTTATTGGATTCAAAGCATCAAATTAGATGTTCTTGAAAGGCAATATATATAGAAAAAGGAAATGTTATACACTTACACTGACCTTCGCATATGCTGGTAATTAGCATGCATGCCCTTTTTGTTTAAAACGTCGTATCATCTATTCGTTGATCATAAGATTTTTCTAAAGCAACCTGCGAACTCCAACATTGGATAAAAAAGAGTAAACAGAGGAATCTAAATGAATCAAGACTTAACTTCAACACAAATGAATGATGAACCCTACTTTTGCATACATACCTCTTGCAACTCCAAAAGGGAATCTAATGTCTTCATAGATGAAGCAATTAGATCGGTGTATGCTATACCAATTCGATCGCTTCAACGCTCTTGGGATGTTCCATAATGGTTTTTTTCTTTTTGTAAGTTATTTTTGATCTTAAGTATTAAGTATAACAACTATCCGGTTCAAATTGATCGACCGTCTCCAAACAGATCATAATTTCATAAATAATTGAATGGCGCTAAAGTTTGCATACACATTTACCTTGACGATATTTTAGTTTGTCAAGCAGTTAAAAGCAAATTGGTATATTGAAGTACTGAACCGGACAGAATTGGATAAGAGATTCGGGTTTAGTTTCCCATTTAACCGACACCACCGATTCAGTTAATAATTCCTTCCCTCCAAATACAGAGCGACCTTATGATATAAAAAGTCGAACCCTCAAGAAAAAAAGAAACAAATCCTTCTTTTCCTATTCTCCGTGAAAATGCCTTTCTCTCTCTTCTCCCGCAAGAAACCCACTCGCCGATTCAATGACTTCTACTCCGACTGGTCCAAAACCCTAACAGATAACTGCCTTCCTCTCCTCCGTCAATCCCTTTCCTCCGCTGCTTCCGCTTCAGTCCTCTCCTCCAACGTCGACCTCGTCCTCCGTCATCTCGTCTTGTACTACGAAACCCTAGATCTTGGCGCAGATACCAACACCATCCCTTACCTCCTCTTCCCTTCATGGCGCAACTCGCTGGAGACGCCGTTTCTCTTCATCGGCGATATCCACCCTTACCTCATCACTAACCTCCTCCGTTCTTTCATCGACCGTGAGAACCGTGATTTAGATTACGAAGACGAAGACACACTCCGCTTGCTTCCTGATTTGGTGAACCAGCCGTTAAAGATCGCCACCGCGTGGAAAGATCCGTCGGACAAGCTCGTGACGAGGATTGATCAGATAGAGTGTACGATGAGGCTTATGGTTCCTGTTCTTATGGACCGTATGAGGAAAGCGCAGAGAGGTTTCGTGTCACGTGTCTCGGAGAATTGGATATCGTCGTATCAAGCGGGGAAGAAGAAGAAGACGACGGTTACGGCGGTTACTGCAGCTTCTGCGTCTGTGGATGAGGCGGCCAAGGTTGAGATGGAGGAGCTTGTGAGTATCTTCGTTGATGCGAACCGTTTGAGGAAGAGTGTGATTATGGAGATTGTTGGAGCTACGAGTGAGCATCAAGCGGCTTTGTTTCTTGAAGGTTTGTGCCAGTTTCTGGCTGGGTTTAAAGACCAGGTTCTTCTCCAAGACTTCGAGGTCGTTGCATTGCCCAACTGAAAAACCTCTGTTTTCTTCAATGGTTGAATCAAGATTTGTTTGGTTTCTCGGATTAGGGATCGTTTTAGTGGGGTTTAATTAGGAAGATGATTGATTAGTGTAGAAAATTTGAAAAGGAGATGTAAAGTTCTATAGAGTTTGCACCCGGTTATGTTACAGATTACATGCTATTAAAGACGGTTAGAGCCGGTTATCATCCGGTTAAAAATGTAAGTGTTGAGGTTATGTATGTTTTTTCACTTTTCAGAGAAATGGAGTGATACTTACTTGTTTGACAATGAGGCCTATCCAGTACTACCAATTACAAAATCAAACTCTCTAGGTTCAGTTTCTTCTTATACATAGTTTGGATTGATTCTCAAAGAGTGTGAACTGTGAACAGTCTTGTCTATCTATTATTGCTTGGTTTCCTTCCATTTCAACATTTTAAACCAGACTTTGCATCTAACTGCAGCTGCCCATCAATGGGCCCACAAATGGCATTAGCTGAGAAATCAAGCCCATAAGACTAGACTCCTGTAGATTTGTATCTAACTTTATATATGTCCAATTGGCAATTATTAGACTATATTAGATTAGACCCACCAGCCGTCAAAAAAAAAAAAAAGGATTAGACCCACCAACGCAAGAGAGTATTAAAAAGATTAGAAGGAGAGTGAAGCGTCCAAATAAAAAAATCATAGTTTCGAACTCTGAAGTCGATTTGAATTTATTCATCTTATAAACGTGTCGTACAAATAAAACTTACTAAAGTTAGGTTTGCTTTTTTGTTTATTTTAAGAACTCATTGAAACAATCTGATTCTCTGAACTAATTTGACGTTTACAAGGTTTCAAACGCTAAAAATGAGGGCAACTCAAAATCTTCAACAACTTTATTTTAATAAACATTAAGATTTGAGAATAACGTCGGCGTCGACCAACTAAGTAATCTCCTCAAGAATAAACGAGGGAGTTAATCAATTGGGTGTTATATATATAGAGTGATAGTGAGGTTTCAACCGTTTTGAAATTATCAAATGCTCATGCATTTTATAATAATATGCATATGGCCTGGCCAAACTGGTCTTATATTATAAGATACACGACTTATTCTCAAGGACTTGTTGAATCTATTAGTGCTTATCACTTCTTCCCATTTCTTTAACGAGCAATATATGCTTCCTCTTGTTGGCTGGCATGTTTGAACATGTGTATAAATGCTCATTGGTTATCTACTTCCAGATCCAATATTATATTAGAAATGTTGTTCACATGAAATAATTTTATTTTATCCGGTGAACTAATATCAATGATTTTTTTAGGACAATATTTGAGAAAAATAAATCTCAATAAGAAAAAAGTCACGTAGCATGTGGTATATGAGTTGTTTATATAATTCTATCGTTTACTAGTATAATTGAATCGAGATTCGTAAATATAGGATCTTGATCAGTAAAGTTTCTGGTCAATCAATCCAATTAGTTTGTATCAATGAAGTGGTCTTGAATATCTTATGCTAGTTACGATCGAGCCTCATAACTATTATGAATACATACTTGACACTAACAAGAATTATGAACATATACTTGATACCTTATGGTAGATATATACATAATTTGTCACGAAATTACCATGAAATTGTCATTACATATTTAAATAGCAATTAGTCATTTTGCATATAACTACAGTAGCAACAATCGTTTTCACTAACAAATTTCTCGCATGATTTATGAATCATGATATGGAATATATCTTTTGAATATGTAACAAAAGTGTTCGCGTGTTTTAGTTGTCGGATCATGTAATGAAATGACAACAAACTAACTAAATGTAGGACATATATACACGATATATGCTTGAATGTATATGTATACGTTAGGATACGTGGAGGCACATATGCAGATGACTTATAACGTTATATGTTATCATATAATGTTGTCTTATCATTATCGCTCTGATAACATGTGGACATTGACAAATTGAGCTTATAGTTAGTGGTCGGCACACATGATTTTCCCCATTATTGAAATCATCATTTTCTTTCTGTATTATTATTATATTATGATTTGCCAAACCAAGTACCATCGATAAGAACAAAGAATAAAGGTAATTACAGGCTGTTCGCTCGGTACAATAATAATGCAAAGTCCAAAAGAGTGAGAAGAAAAGTGACTATGTTGTCTTTTCAACCGTATGTTTACATTGGTTTGTCGCCGGTGCCGGTTTACATTGCAATTTCGGAAGGAACAAGAGGATCTGTGATCAATAGTATGTATTAAGCCAATATATATACCTAATATGTACTGTGTTATATCCAGATACATTGAACCTAGAAACTTTACCAAAGAAACTAATCAATTGTTTAAATTATGCACTCGCACGTAACTTTCGTTGTTTCTTAAAATAGGTTGTATAGGCATTATTATATATATCTTGTATATACAGATCTTTCAGCATTGCTGAAAAACTCTCAAGGTTTTCTTTTAAAAAAGAAATTATTTTAATGTAGTTAAGATATTCAATTAAATTAAAATATTTTTTAAAAAATTAAATCATTTACAATATGACAAATGTTTAGAAGAGTTTTAAAAAAAAAATCAAATAAAAACTATTGACACTCTTTCTCTTACTTTTCTGCAAATGGTCTTACATTTTTACAACATTCATTTTACTTTTATTCATATTAATATATTTCCATTTCGAAACTTAAAGTTACGACTCTAGATACACTAATGTATTTACAATAGTTAGAGAAAAACATACAGTTATCAGGAAATTATTTAACCAGAAAAAAAGGATAAGGAGAAAGAGAGACGTTAAATAAATAGCGACTCTAGAAGGTATGAGATCTGTCAAATACTCAGATACTCAAATATTCTTCATTCGAGGTTGGAACATCGAAAGAGTCATATTTGTATTTTTTTTTTGTCAAATCTGAATTATGAATTTGTCATTTTTAGTTGTGTCATCATCGCGTCATCATAGGTTGTGACTCATCAACCGTCATAGGTGCAGCGTAGGATACACGTGGTGAAGCTTCCCAAGATATTTGTAAGAGGAAACAAAATCTAGCTGTTTTTGTTTTCTCTTTGAATTCACTTTTGACCTTTCCCTTTTATTTATTATTAATAAGAGAAAAATAGATTCAAAACCATTACTTCTTTACTGTTAACTTATAATCTTATTAATAATTCATATATTAAAAATTCTTTCTACTATGTTCTCAATTTGTGTGAAAATAGGTATATTCAGCTACCATAATCTATGACAATATGATTAAATTTGATTATACTAGAAATAGTATTAAAATATTTGATAGCTCCACAACCACCAATAAACTAATCACGGAGAGCTAATCCCAGCCGTTTATTCAGTACAGGGACCCACTTTACAACTCAAACTTCTATTGGTCCTTTAATTATGGGTCCCGTGATTTTTAACTCCTCATCAGCTAAACACCGTTAAGTAATCGTTAAGCTTCTATAAACCTAAGTTATACTCATCGAAATTACAAATTTAGCCTAAAGCATCCACGTCATTCTGTCAGTTTCATCACAAATATACTTGATGGTACATTACAATTAGAATATATCAAATGTGTCGAGCGTATATACATCTTAAATTGGTCGATATAATTCGCGAACGTTGTATACAAAAAGGTAATGGTAATCAGATAATGCGTCGGAAAAGGACATCGGAACTAGAAAAAGCCAGAGTATTTCTTTGGGCCCATAAAGGCCCAACTAACACGTGGTTACGTCACCATCTCAGAATTAACACGTGGCGCCAACGCTTTATTCAACTCTCTTGACTGTAACCACGTGTCAGTTCACGAACCAGCTCCTTTCTGGGTAACAAACTAACGTCCGCCTTACGGTTGTTGTTTAATTACTTTAGTTTTTCTTTTTTTCTTCTCTCAATTTTTTGTGGTAACTTTGTTTTATTAGTCAACACGGTTTATTAAATTGTTTCTGTCGTCCTCCATAAATGTTTTTCTTACTATTTATTTTCGAAATACTATATAGTAGAGTAGTAGTATTATTCTCATGGAAATGAAAAATCTAGAAGCATTAAATATGGTAATTTAGACGGCTGCTTAATGCCGTTTACTACCCAATTTAACGACCAGAGTTCGTTTGGTCAAGGAAGAAAATATATTTCTATAAAAATATATATTGGAATACACTAAGAAGATGAAATATTTAATGCATTGCAAAAAAATTACTAAAAAAATTGAAATGTGAACTTTGAATAAATCAAAGATTCCACCCCGGAAAGAAAAAGAAAGTTGAATTAAGAAACAAACGAATCTGACTAATGACGAACTCATGAATCATTATAAACTAGTCCACTAATTTTTATTTAGGGAAGTTAATAAGAAACTTAACGTGGTCTTGGTCGTATAAAGGACTAAGGACATCTCCAACCCCACTCTATTTTGGAGTAAGAATTTTTATTTTAAAATAAAAACTCTATTTTAGAGTAAGGTTTTCTCCAACCCCACTCTATATCTTACTCTAAAATAAAATAGAGTTTGAGTTTACTCTATATTTAGAGTAACTCTAAAAATTTAACACTAACTCTATTTTGGAGTTACTCTATTTTAGAGTTACTCTATATTAGAGTTATACATTGGAGGAAACCTTACTCTATTTTAGAGTTACTCTATTATTGAGTAAAAAATAGAGTGGTACATTGGAGATGGTCTAACAATAATTAAGAACGAAGGCAAAAATTGTAAAATAAGTCAAACATTAGGGGTGTTTTCGTTATTCAACAAAAGCTTAATAACCTTGTTAACCACGTCTCTTTCTCTCTCTGTCTCTTTGAGAAACGGACCTGTTTTGTTTTTTTTTTCCCCTAATTCATATTTGTTTTTCTTCCCACAGAGAGACTCTATAAATACCAAAGCCCATCACCTTCATTTTCTCCCTTCCTCTCTTTCATCTCTTCCCTAAATTCCGGATTTTCAGTATATTCTCTCTTTGCAAATTTTAGGGTTTTCGAAAGAAAAAAAAAGGAATCCCTTTTACTGATTTCTCCTTTCCTCGATCTCTAAGATTCTCTTTCCCAAAGGAGAAAAAATCTGCATTCCTCATAGATTTTTTCTTCTTGGTTCTGCTTGCTTTTGTGTGTCCAACTCGTTTGATTCAGGTTTGACATCTTACACCCTTTTTGATTCATGAAGTCTAGCTCGTTTGATCCAATTTTAGGTTTAATGTTTTTGAGAATTCTGGATCTCTCTTTACGTTTTGGTTTGTTTGGTTATGTCTTAAAAATCCTTTGTTTTTCAACAGTTTCGCTCTTTTTGTCGTCTTTGTCGAACATTACTCTGTGTTTGAATTTGTCTCTGTTCTTTCGTAACGTAACAACATTGGTTAGTGTTTTTAGAATTCTATGTATTGGGACTGAAAAACCCTTCGAATTCACATCTCTGGAATGTTACTAACAGCCGAAATTCTGTTGTCTTTCTGTGAATTATTGTATTTGTTTATTATGGTAGAATAGTATATAAAATTGAAATTAGGGACTAATTTGGCATGTTCGGAATTGTTTAGTTTGGTCTGAGATACGCGTTTTTATGGGGACAATTCGGAGTGGCAGAAGAAGCTATAAGTTTTGTTTTGTCGGTAGCTTTATTAATAATATTAGTGGTTGTCATATAGAAAGGCAGTTGAAAACTTCGGTACTTGTCAAAATCAGTGGCTCCTTTTCTCTAATATCATTAAAACAGACAATTAAGAGGATTAGGTAAAAACAAGAGGAAGAGTTAAAACAAAAGGACATAACTCTCTTATTGACTTTGTAATGTTCTGCTTTATTGTAGTTTTCAAAGTTCCTTTTTTTTCTTTTGTTGACACTTTTTGATGAAACCCATAACGTTGTGTTTTTGCGTTGTCCTTTTACATTAAATACGTTAAGATTTGCTGTCTGATTTACTCTATTTATGTGGATGTTATTATTACACAGGTTTGCAGTTGAAGCTCAGGATCAGCCTTAAGAGTGTATTTCTGTGTAGTAAAAGGTGCATTGTGAAGATTTAGAGATGATGAGGTAAAGAAAAGCTTTCGATTTTATGGTTTTGTGATCACCAAGAAACATACTTTTTGAATATTTTCTTACTGCTACTAGAAAAGGCTTTCAACTCTCTGAATATTGGGTTTTGTGTGTTCAACTGCAGTGTTCACTTTTAATGGACCGTGCACCAACAAGCAGTGACAAGAAAACATTGAAGAAGTGGTTTTTCATTGACAAAAGAGTTGGATAAAGTGTTGTAGAAGATCCCATCGAATTTCTTGTTTGAAAGCATTTTGATTTGGAGTTCGATGGACATGAACATAAACAAGACGCCCCCTGTTCTCTCTGACCCTACTACACCAGTCAGTAAATCAAGACTCGGATCATCCTTCCCTACAGGTAGATTCATGCTGAATTCGAGGAAGAAGATCCCTAAGCTCGACGATGTTAGATCTAATGGCTGGTTGGACGCAATGATTTCGTCTTCCCCACCTCGTAAGAGGCTTGTCAAGGATTTCAACATCGAGATTGCTCCTGAAGATGACTTTGCTCAACGAGCTTGGATGGTAAAAATATAATATCTCATGGTTTTCATTCATAAATGTTTTGATCTCTTTATTGTTTTTCTCAGTCCTCACCACCTTCATTCTTTTAATGCTAACAGCTCAAGTATCCTTCAGCGATTACCTCTTTTGGGCATATTGCAGCTCAAGCAAAGGACAAGAAGATAGCTGTGTTTCTAGATTACGATGGAACACTTTCCCCAATAGTCGACGACCCTGATCGTGCCATCATGTCTGATGCGGTAAGAACCAAAACCCATTTGTATTTTTCGACATGTGGGCTCTGCTCTCTGGTTTGAAACACAATTTGCTAAGTGTTTGCTCTCTATATCTCTCTCAGATGCGTGCTGCTGTTAAAGATGTGGCCAAGTACTTCCCAACAGCAATAATTAGTGGTAGAAGCCGTGACAAGGTGAGACTTTTAAACCATTCACTAAACTGTATCAATACAATCCAACCAAAAGTTAAAACGCTAATACAGTTTGAGGTGTTGCTCATGTGCCAGGTTTACGAATTGGTAGGACTAACCGAACTCTATTACGCGGGTAGTCATGGTATGGACATAATGACTCCTGTAAATGTTAATGGGTCCCCTGAAGACCCCAACTGTATAAAATCCACTGACCAACAGGTGAAACCATTACCTCATTTCAAATTTGACTTACATATATATGATCAAACAAACTCTTCTGATCTCTTACTTGTATTTTTTATTAATAGGGTGAAGAGGTCAACCTCTTTCAGCCTGCTAAAGAGTTCATACCGGTCATCGAAGAGGTTTATAGAACTCTCGTCGAGCTAACTAAAGGAATCAAAGGTGCAAAAGTAGAGAACCACAAGTTCTGCGCCTCTGTGCATTACCGTAACGTTGATGAGAAAGACTGGCCAATCGTTGCTCAACGTGTTCATGACCATCTGAAACAGTACCCTCGTCTGCGTCTAACTCACGGGAGAAAGGTACTTACTTTGAGTGAATGTAACATCACTCTGGTCAATTCACATTCGATCCACAAGCCCTTAACCCAGTTGGTTAATTACTGGTTTGGTTCTTATGATTCAGGTTTTAGAGGTTCGTCCTGTGATCGAGTGGAACAAAGGAAAAGCAGTGGAGTTTCTGTTGGAATCTCTCGGATTAAGCAACAACGATGATTTTCTACCAATCTTCATCGGAGATGACAAGACTGATGAAGACGCATTCAAGGTACTAAGGGAGAAGAAGCAAGGATTTGGAATATTGGTATCGTCTGTACCAAAAGAAAGCAATGCATTCTACTCTCTTAGAGACCCCTCCGAGGTATACAAATTACATTATATAAGCTCTAGTCTACATCATTACACATGTTATGTTTTATATGTAATGTAATGGTTGGTAAATTGTGTTGGGTAGGTGAAGAAGTTTCTCAAGACTTTGGTGAAATGGAGAAAGATGGAAGACGCCACAAGTTTTTGATGATTGTCTAGGAGTATATCAGAAGAGCTTCACTCAATGCTGGGCTTTTCTTTTCTTTGTTTTTTCAGCTTTTAGTTTTCTTCTTAAACTGTTTATTAGTAAGTTATCATTTTCTCCATATTATCCATAAATTAAACCGTATTTAATTTTTAAAAGTTTTTCATTATCTATGTCATAAGTTTCTCCGAAATTAACTAAGATGTTTATTTTCCTAGAGTAATTATGTCTGTCACATGGTGCAATCTGGTTAGGGATAACTTGGGCAGGTTCATAGGCTGATGCTTTGCTTGCAGTTTAGCAAACAGAGAATTCTGAAAAGCTTTGTGTAGGTGAAGTTTACATGAATTGCAAGATCTTCACTAGATAATCACAAAATATATTTATAAATTTTATATTTATTAATATCAGTTTATAAAAATTCTAATTTAGATTATATCAGCTAATTGTAACCGAAAAAAAACAAAAAGATTACATCAGCTTATTCAGATTACAGCAGTTATATGCATGAACTCTTATTCTTCTATTTGTAATTATGGCACCGTTCATCTTGCTTATAGCACAAACATGCTCAGTTTCATCTGCAAAGTTCACGAAACCAAAAAGTTTACTATGACCTGAATCTTTATGAATAACAACTCAATGGATATATCATAACTTAAATTTTTAATAAAAATATCCGCAACTTAGCGGATCATATCAATTGGAAAATTTAAAAAATAAATAGAAAAAAAATAAATGTATAGATTTTGAATAACACATGATAGTAAAAAATTCTATTTTATTATATAAAACTGACTAGGTAAATTATGTCTAAAATAATAATTCTTCAGTTTATACAATCTTGTGATTTAGGTTATATTTTCAAGCCTAAAAGAAAACTAATGTTAAAGAGAATTAAATTCTTTATAGAAAAACAAAGAGGCTCATAGACACTATTTTAGTGTCAATCCCAAGTATATAAGAAAAATGTGTGTTTGAATTGCTTAATTGAATTATATCATTTTTTTTAGTGATTGTGAATTTTACCACTAAGCAAAATATTCCCATAAACCTTCAACAAATAGAGACTAAGTGATTGTTTATAGTTTGAAAATTTCCCTAATCACTTTCTTCCTTACCATTTCCATAATTGTTTCATTATGTTACTCTTCTTAAGAATGATATAGCGAAATCCAATTATCCAAAACTCAAGCTATAAAACAGAATAATAGATATGAGCTTCTCATATTTTTTTTCACTAGAAAATGAATCATTGTTCAATTCTATTTGTATTATCAGTTTATCTGGTGAATCTTTTCTCACAACCATCTCAATGGAACTTTTACTAGAATCTTGATTAGCTTGTTTGATGAAAAATCAGATGAGACTGGTGAGGAGTTAAGTATGGATATCTCCGAGGAAGAGGGGTCAACAACTCGAGCGAGTTGCACCATCATGAAGAGAAGACGAGGTAAGGAATGGTTTTTGCATTGATGCCAGTTTAAAACCCCATTTTGTTTTTTTATTTACCAAAATTCAATTATATACTAATAGGAGTATATTGTAAGTTGGAATCAGAATCTCACTGAGGTGTTTTTGGTTGGTAATATATAGTAAAAGGGTGGATTTGGATTTGGATTTAATTCATCAAGAAATGTATAGTAAACACCTTCTAGACTTTCTTGAATCATCATAACCTGATTATTCTGAATTGGCCACAAAGCTTGAACGCTGAGAAGATTTTGAGAGGGAGATGTAGAGAGTAAATGATTGAGACAAAGAAGAAAAAAACAAAACAATGTGCGTTGAAATTAACCAAACAGACAAGTTACACACCTAATTCATATTAGATGCATGAACTCTGATTTTCCTATTACTAATTAGGGTGCCGTTCATGTCACTTATTGCAAGTAGACGCTGATTTTCATCGGCAAAACTTACAAATCCAAACAGCTTACTTCTACCAGAATCTGGATGAACAGCAATTTTGGCTTTTCGAACTGAGCAATATCGAACCTTGAACCAATCTCTGAGAATCTGAGCTGTGACCTCGTAAGTCAAATCGCCCGCAAATATATCTTTAAGAAGCTCATTTGTATGCTTTTGGATTGAGTGAGAAAATGTTGGGCGACGTGGTGCATACAAGTGCAGATGATTCTGACCTCCAATCGCAACTTGAGGCGGTACATGTGCAGGCTGATTAAACAACGAATTTGGAAAAGCCTGACCCTGCAAATTCAACATGTAATATTAAGATATTAATATCTTATGAAATGTTAACAAACTATTCTCTGATCTATCCTGAATTCCTAATCAAATCCAATAATAAACCCTATCAACCGGAAGAATCACTTCAAAAGACATGAGAAGAGACAAATGGACCTGATGTTTGAACCGAAAAAAACAAAAAAATTACATCAGCTAATTCAGATTACAGCAGTTATATGCATGAAATATTATTCTTCTATTTGTAATTATGGCACCGTTCATCTCGCTTATGGCACCGTTCATCTCGTTTATAGCACGAACATATTCAATTTCATCTGCAAAGTTCACGAAACCAAAAAGTTTACTACAACCTGAATCTTTATGAATAACAACTCAACGGATATATCATAACTTAAATTTTTAATAAAAATATCCGCAACTTAACGGATCATATCAATTGAAAAAATTAAAAAATAAATAGAAAAAATAAATGTACAGATTTTGAATAACACATGATAGTAAAAAATTCTATTTTATTATATAAAATTGACTAGGTAAATTATGTCTAAAATAATAATTTTTCAGTTTATACAATCTTGTGATTTAGGTTATATTTTCAAGCCTAAAAGAAAACTAATTAAATTCTTTATAAATACAAAGAGGCTCATAGACACTATTTTAGTGTCAATCCCAAGTATATAAGAAAAATGTGTGTTTGAATTGCTTAATTGAATTATATCATTTTTTTAGTGATTGTGAATTTGACCACTAAGCAAAATATTCCTATAAACCTTCAACAAATAGAGTCATTAAGTGATTGCTTATAGTTTGACAAATTTCCTAATCACTTTCTTCCTTACCATTTCCATAATTGTTTCATTATGTTGCTCTTCTTAACAATGATATAGCTAAATCCAATTATCCAAAACTCAAGCTATAAAACAGAATAATAGATATGAGTTTCTCATATCTTTTTTCACTAGAAAATGAATCATTGATCAATTCTATTTGTGTTATCAGTTTATCTGGTGAATTTTTTCTCACAACCATCTCAATGGAATTTTTTCTAGAATCTTGATTAGCTTGTTTGATGAAAAATCAGATGAGACTAGTGAGGAGTTAAGTATGGATATCTCTGAGGAAGAGGATCAACAGCTCGAGCGAATTACACCATGAAGAGAAGACGAGGTAAGGAATGGTTTTCGCATTGATGCTAATTTAAAGTTTAAACCCCATTTTGTTTTTTTTATTTACCAAAATTCAATTGTGATAAAATAAAAATAGAAGGAATTAAAATTCAATTATTGAACATGCAAATTACCCATCTTTCCCGTTCACACTATCCGATTTTATTGTGTTCAAAATTGCACACGCACCGTTAGATTCCTCTCTAGATATCAATAAATTACTTTATGTTTTAGATCAAAAAGAGAGGTAATCTTCAGTTACTACCCCAAATTTACCAAAATCGTGACAAAATTTTAACTCTCAAAAGGGTTTCTTTCCTATTTATAAATAATGAGGGTCAAATTAAATAAGTTTCGAAAACATCAAGACTTATTTACAATTACCATAAACTTGTCCGCACCATTAATCAAAAGAAAGAAAAAGAAACCACCACTCTCTCTCTCTCAGTCCGACAAAACTCCATAACTATGGTTTCCAAATCCACCGTCACAACATTGACCACCTTCTTCTTCTTGTTCGTGTTCTTCTTCATCAAGCCTACAACTGTTGTTGCTCAGCAAATCTCAACCGTCGATTCGGAATGCAACGGCCGTTGGATCCACATCCGTACACTCCCATCTCGATTCAATCTCGATCTCCTCTCAACATGCAATCACTACCCAATCACAGACGATCTCTGCCCTTACTTAGCCAACCACGGTCTCGGTCCGAAAACCCATACCCGTACCCGAAGCTGGTATCGAACCGACCCGCTTCTCCTCGAACTCATTTTCCACCGTCGGATCCTCGAGTATCCATGTCTCACACCCGACCCGAACCTCGCATCCGCCGTCTACCTCCCTTACTACGCCGGCATCGACTCCCTCCGTTACCTCTACGGACCCGACGTCAACTCAAGCGCCGATCACGGTTCCGATCTCCTCGAGTTTCTCACACGTGACTCTCCCGAGATCTGGTCTCGTCGCTCGGGTCACGACCATTTCCTCGTCATGGCCCGACCCGCTTGGGACTTCTCACAGCCGTTGACCGTTGACCCTCCTGTATGGGGCACTTCGTTCCTCGAACGTCCCGAGTTTTTCAACTTAACCGCGTTAACGCTGGAATCGCGTTTCTGGCCGTGGCAAGAACAAGCGGTTCCTTACCCGACGTCGTTTCACCCACACAGCTTGCCGTTTTTGGATTCTTGGACTCGAAGAGTGCGTCGTTCGCGTAGAACTTCGCTGATGCTATTCGCTGGCGGAGGTGGGACTTCTTCTTCTCCCAACATACGACGTAGCATCAGGCTTGAATGCACGAACACGAACGTCACCGAAACCGAGTCGGAGATCTCTTCTGAGTTCGAACGGAAGAGCAAAGTCTGTGACTTTGTAGACTGTTCGAACGGTATCTGCGAGCACGACCCCATCCGGTTCATGAGACCAATGTTGCAGTCTTCGTTTTGCTTGCAACCACCAGGAGACACTCCGACACGTAAAGCTACGTTCGACGGGATCATTGCAGGTTGCATTCCTGTGTTCTTTGAAGACCAAACCGCGAAAATGCAGTACACGTGGCATTTGCCGGAGGAAGAGTTCAAGGAGTTCTCGGTGATGATTCCGAAGGAAGATGTTGTTTTTAAAGGAGTGAAGATTGCTGATGTGTTGATGAGTATACCGAAAGAGGAAGTTGCTAGGATGAGAGAAAAAGTGATTGAGATGATGCCTAGGGTTATGTATAGAAGACATGGAGCTTCGATGGGTTTGATGAATAAGAAAGATGCTGTTGATATTGCCATTGATGGAGTTTTGAACAAGATCAGTTCTAGAGTTTGAGTGTTTTTTTTACTAAGAACATACGTAAAAAACAGGTTTTAATCATCATGTTGTTGTTGCTGTTGCTGTTGTTTGTTTGTCATGCCTTGTAACTATAGTTATTCATACTGAGAAGATTTTGGATTAATCTCAATTATATACTAGTAGGAGTATTGAGGGGAGATGTAGAGATTAAATGATTGAGACAAAGAAGACAAAAACAGAACAATATGCGTTCAATGCTCACCTTAGAGCAAAAACTATAAAGTTGGAATTTAAACAAACTTAATTTATAACATAAAGAGTGTAAATCCATAAACATATGAAAGCGTTGAACACAATTACATAAATGACTTTAGATTCTCCGCATAGTCTAGCTAGGTGTTAAGAAATATATGATGATGCTTAAACCCTTCAAATCCCTGAATATGGACTTTTATAAACTCTTTCCTTACCAAGTTGTAGAACAAAACATAGAGAGTTTAATGGTTTGCGGTAGAACGAGTATACAATTTCACCTGTACCACTCATACCAACAAACCTGCTATGCTTGACTATCTTGTTTCCCCAAATGTGTCAATACGTAAATATGCTTGGACCATTTATGATTTCCAGCATCTTCTAGAACCCAAAACACAAGGCCCTCATTTGTATGCTCCTCATGATACATACCTAATTTACCTTTGTAGTTGATCAAAGTGAAAAAACCCACATCATAGTAAGAATTCTCTCGTAACATGCCGTTATCTGTGTTGATAAGGCCGAACTTCTCGGACATAACGTCGAAGCAAATTATCACAGAAAATCCTCTAAACTCAGCTCCGAAATACAAACACCATTTATCATATTTTACCTCTTATTCCATGATTTTTCACAAAATGGAATTTGCGTTCGACCGTTCTCCAGAAACGTTTTTCCCAGACTCCAATGTCAAAACCTGATGAGTGTTGGGTCTTTCAACACGTGAAGAGGCCATACACAACACTTTGAACTGTTTGCCGGATCATAGCCAAAAAACATTCCTGCAATCTTCTCTTAGCTTTCACGTTAAGTAAGGTTATGAACTCACCCGTGGCAGGGTTACATATAGATCTTCCATGGCGAATAGGTTTGACAAACTCTCAAGAATCACATCAGAGCTTTAAAAAAGAATGATATAGACTTTAGCTTTTCTTCTCTCCTGGATTTCGGCTGATGTTGTTTACAAGAATCCTAAATAGACATACAGCATACATATTAGGTGACTTTACAACATACATACTAGGTGACTTTGCAAACAATCTTTCTCAAAGAATACAAAAACAGAGCAGCCTCCCCTTCATCTTACGACACATTTCAAGGTGTCCCCGGACCTACCTTTATGTTAAGAGGGTCAAAACCTTTCTATTTTTCACACCTTTATGAAAGCTCTCCCTAAAGCCCTTGCTATTTTCAAGTTCAAGGTTGAATTGGATAATTTTAACTTCTTATTGTATTCTTTATTTTTAACTAGTTACTTTCAATTTTGTCATAATATTTAGTTTAAAAGCATAAATATTCGTAGTTTGTTATCCACATGTTTTTTATCTTTATATATAGAGATTTGTCTCTCCATCTTTTTTTTTTACTATAAATAGATGTTATTGTAATAAGAGATGCACAAAAAAACCACCATGACTTAAATCTAAGTCTTTGGGTCTCTCTTGCTCTTATTTGTTTTATTTTAGAGTTCACAACATTGATTTTTTCTATTATTAGTTATAATCTTTTTTATTGCTAATTTTCTTATCTACTAGTTGTTAAAATTTATATATAAATTATAAGTTCACGGGATTTTACCCTTTTTATCATATGGTTCTTAGATCATTTTTGGGTATTGGTAAAGAAGTGCTAAAAGCAATGTTTTTACTAGTTTGTAAAGATTTCTTGTTTGTTTACCATCATCACTAAAAGAATTCCATTTGACTTTATATATAATCCACAAATCGGTTTTTTTTACGTTGTTAGTAATATATGTGGCTACGGGTTTTCGGTAAAATGGTAAAAGCAAAGTAGGCAGAAGGACTATATTAGATAAACGTTTATTCCAATAATGAACCCATTTACATATTTGGGTCCTATATATGCAAAATGGTAGAATGTATAACAGAAATTCTCTAAATATATACATATAATTAATATTGGTATGTCATTTTAAACTTTCTAGTTTTAGAAGTAGGAAAATATTTTTATTTTTATTTAGAATTTATTTAAATCCAGTTTCATAAACCCGAGTTTAAATCATGAGAGGATTCCGTAACAACACGTTAACCACAAAGGTCCACAACCCCATTATGAATCCGGCCAATAATACTCCATAATAACTAATAATAAATTTGTTGTTTCATAATAAACCATACGTTGAACCCCAAAAAAAAAAAACCCATAAGGCTTGATCAAAAAAATACCATGGCAGAAAAATAGTGAAAAAGACTTTAAATATGTGAAAAAGAAAACGATAAAAAAAAAAAAGAAAAAGAAAATAAGTTAGTGGGAAGACTAATGGGTATTGGCGCACAACTAACACTCGTCCACAAAAAATTATGAGATTGTCCAATTGATTCGACCGATTATAGTACACTCCACCAATCTATTTACCACTTTCTTTTGTCCTTTTTAATTAATCGATACCTTACTTTCATCAGCCTAATTTTTTAAGTTTTTCATTTTTTCTAGAAATAGCATTTCTTAAGTTTGATGTTGCTGATAACATTCTAAATTTTTAATCATAAATTATTTTTGTATTTTTGTCCATGACATTATGCAAAACTTAACATATCTTACATATTATGTCGTAGATATTATTTGAAAATAATTTTTCAAATTTGTTAATATATCATCATAATATTCATTTTTTCAAAAAAAAATACATAACATCAAACTAACTATGATATAAAAATTCATATTTATAGATTTACGTTTTTAACAAGATTCTTGATATATTATAATAACAAATATATATTACCTTTAAAATAAATTATATATCACAATAAATACAAAAATTTTAACTAATATAATTACAAATATAGAAAATATTACACAATAACTTAGGATAACAAAGATAGCAACTTATTGTATTTTAATCATTATTAATTGTAAATATGTTTTATCAAATATAAAGTCGAGATTATACATATTAATCAAAATCAAAATTTTGTGAATATTTAAATCTTAGAATTATATAATAAAATATATTAATGAATGTAAAGAAATGGGAAATCAAATTTATAAACTGTTAAATCAAATTAAAATATGAGGAAATTTGGATAAATGTTTTAATTTGAGATTATATTTTGAAAATTATACCATCTTTTTATATTTTTGAAAATTACACTTTTTCGTAAGTAAAATGACTAAATTAATCTAGTAAAAACTTTTAATAAATTTGATATTTAAATTTATTTTTATAAAAATAAACATATAAAATGAATAATATATAAATAGTATTTATATATTTTATTTAAAACTATGAAATATCTGAATTTATTTAGAATTTGATATCTTAAGGGGGGTTATTGGAAGATTGATTTGTATAGAGTTNAGAATTTTTTAATTATTATAATATTTTTATTATTACATTAGTTTTTTACTTTTGAAAACAAAAAAATATGTTAATTTGATTTTTGACTAAGTTTTATTTAAACATAATATTTAAAAATTTCATAATTGATCAAAAGAGTTATTTAATTTAAAAACAACTTAATAATAGATATAATAAAAAGTTTTAGATGAGCTATTTATATAAGATTAATTAATAAAATATATTTTTATTAGAGATAATTTTAAAATATTTCAAATGTTATTAAGTTATATATTTTAGTACATTTAATAATTAAATATATTTTCATTTTAAATTAGTTAATCAACATATTAATATTTTCGAATTTTTAATTTTATTTATTAAAATATGAGTCAAAAGAATCTTATTAAAATATAAATAAGTGTAGATTTCAAAAAATTAAAAAAATAGTGTATTTTTCAAATTTTAAATCTTAAATAGGTTATTTTGCTAATTGTCCCAAAATCAAATCCAAAACAAAAACGTGGATCAAATTGAATAAAAAATTTGACAAAAAGAAAACAACAATAAAACTAATCGGATAAAAGTTTTGACTAAATGGTAATAACAATAAACAAATATAAATTTAGAATTCAAATGTAAAACAAAAATAAAGCAAATCTATTAAATAGGAAATATTGAGAGTGTATCATAATCCTAAATAAAAGAGGAGTGTGAGTAGCCACCGACGTATGAGGAAATAAATAGAGGGCAAAGCCTTTGTTGTTCTTCTGCAAACGAAAGTTAAAAGAAACCTTGAAACAAAGAAAAAAAAGATCGAGAGAGAGAAAGAGTTAGGGTTTATGATGGGAGAACCTTTGTATGTTGATGAAAGTTCGCTAAACTTTGTCCGTCTTCTTGGCCGTGGATACGTCTCTCTACATGAGCATCCCATCCAAGGATTTTATGCGAAGAAGACATCTTCAACGCATCTCAGGGAGAATCTCGAGAAGGAGCTCANTATATTTTTATTAGAGATAATTTTAAAATATTTCAAATGTTATTAAGTTATATATTTTAGTACATTTAATAATTAAATATATTTTCATTTTAAATTAGTTAATCAACATATTAATATTTTTCGAATTTTTAATTTTATTTATTAAAATATGAGTCAAAAAAATCTTATTAAATATAAATAAGTGTAGATATCAAAAAAAAATTAAAATAGTGTATTTTTCAAATTTTAAATCTTAAGTAGGTTATTTTGCTAATTGTCCCTTAAAATATAGATCAAATTTCTTATAAACCGATGAAGATAAAAAAATTTTTTTAAATAACATCAAAATATAAATCAAAATTTATACATTTAAATAAAGAAATTAGTTTTTAAAATAATGTATTTTTTGGCATAGTGTACTTATATAATCTACGTTTAAAAGTAAATTGTTTTCTTGTCCTGTTTTTATGTTGTAAAATATTAGTTTACAAACTACAACTTAATAAAAGTGTTATATTACCAATTTATCTTTTAATGAAAGGATTTTTAACCTTGTGATCTAGGAAGTACAGTTTTTTGTCAAACTGAAACTTTAACAAGAAAATTGCGTTTGTTAGAATTCATTTGTTTAGTGCCAACATCGGAATTCAAAACTTGATATACACTCCCTAGATCACAAGGTTAAAAATCTTCGAATTTGTTTTCTTCTATTGCAAACATTAATATATCTTAGAATGCAGAAAGAAAAAAAATTTCAACCAAAAAATTCGAAGTTTCATTTTTTCATTATCTTTTTTTTATAATACATATAACTCTTTCTATATAAAAAAAAAGAAATAGAATAATAAAAATAACAAGTATACCATTTTCGTACAAAAGTAAAAGTGGAGTCGCAATATGCTTACCAAAAGTGGTCATATGAAATCTAGACATCATCCAGAACACGGAATAAAAAAGATTTGCCTACTTTTGCAGCTGCAACATTGTTGATGCTCCTGATAAGTATTTTTTTTTCATTGAACTGTTAATAATACTGACGTTATATCTTCTACAGAAAACTTTGGGATTCTGGTTAAGAAGATGTCATTAAAATGTAGACGAATCACGCTATTGGACATCTTTGCCCCAATTTAGATTTTGAGCATGCTTCTCCAGATTCAGTGCAATAATTGACGAAATCGACATAATAAGGAACGAAAAGACTGGTGAAGGGGTAATTTGGTAAGATGGAAATTCGAATTGAAGGAGTAGCCTATCAAAATTCAAAAGGTGGTGACCTTTTTTATCTTATTCTAGACCATGGACATTGGACAGGCCTAATTAAAAGTTCCGAACAAATATTAAAATAGACAAATAAAATCTAAAATAGATAAAGAAAGAAACATCGCTTTCATTTTTATTAGTTTTCATTACATATATATAGTTTCGGAGTATTTTAAATATATCGAGAAAAAATGCCCCCAAAACAAAATCTGTAACTATGGATTTGCCACTCTAAAATCCCACTTGGAGTGTGTGCAGTAAAGTGTTTGCAGATACGAGAGTTAGGCAAATCTGAAGGGATCTTGCTCGAACTAGTTGATGATATTTGTTTAGATTTTCTATTTGACCATAATATATGGAAACAATCATTAAATAACCATGTACATTTCTTTAGTGAATAACTTCATATAACATTTATTTTACTTAGATTGTAACAAAAGCAACTATGTTACACGGATTTGTCGATGACACCAGAACAATAAGAAATTTTGTAGACGCGTAAACACAACTGGAGAGAACGTAGAGTAGGATAGAGCTTCAATAGCATCGGAGGTCAGCCATCTAAAGAGATACGGCAGATACAAGAGACTTCGAAAAATTAAGAAAAAATAGCAGAGCTGAAAAAAAAACATGCATGCAGGTGGGTTAACAAAAAAAAAACATTTGCAAGTAATTAAGTCAGCTGTAAATTAAAATTCACTAGGGGTATATGTTATCGAAAGTTAATAAAGCTCAAATCACACTTGTTCACTTTCCAGCTTGATTTTGTTAACGATGTCTTTTCATTCGAAGAAAATCTAATTGGAGAAACTCTAACCACAGATTCTCTTTTAATAATTTTTAAGGGAAAAAACTGAAAATAACATATAAAGATAAAGGAGTTCAAGTTTATTCTAAATTTGTAATCAAGAAGATAAGATAACGAAACAGACCACTTGTCTCTCTATACCTATGAGATGATTTAACGACGGAGGGCGACTTTGTCTTCTAAGCTTTTTGTATTTATTTTAATGAGCATGAGTATCGCTGGGGCTAAAAAAAAAAAGACAATCGAGACTGACGAATGTGCGAACGACACGTTCAAAATGCTTCGATCATTTCTATTAATGAGACATTGATATGTCTTTAAACTAAAATTAAGAATTTTTTTTATTCTATATAGGAGACATTCTCAACAATCAATAGTAGTAGAATCTAAATCACTAATCGACATGAATATTTTTAATTAATATTATATCTTACTGGATGATATTTAAAAGGTATGTTTATGAGATTTTATAATTCAATCTTATTCATTTAAATATTTAAATTGCTTCATTAAATATGTTGAAAATGAAATCTAACGTGTAAATTATAAAAAGCAAACTCTAAAATTGCTAAAACCCACCCGAGAAAAATCTTAATTAAGCATTATAGATTCAGTCAATACTCAGTGCTTATAGATGGTATCAAATTCTTAATTTTCAGAGTCACGGAGCCTATATAATTGATCTGGATACATGTACTTTTCTAATTTTGTAGGATTCTTTTTTGTTTTTGGTACAAATTTTAAGGAGCATTATTTACTATATACTTTTATTAATTATTAATTTAATAACTTAAGATTTTTTTGTTTTGATACAATTTTTAAGGAAGTTTATTTACTATATAACTATCAATTATTAATTTAATAACTAAGCAAATTAAATAATATAATAACATTCCATGATAGTATTATTTGTTTCTTATCATATTTTTCTGCTTTACAGTTGTACACAGAGATGAGAGATTTGAACACATTTTAAGCACACTGCATTTTCTTTGTTTTGGCAAGCACACTGCATTTAACTTAGCACAGAGAATCTGAGTAAAAAGTTTAATAGATATAAATAGTGGTAAGCGTCTAACGACTGCTTCACTTTTCTCTTTCTCTCTCCCAAAATCCCATAACAAGAGAGAGAGAAGAGAGAAGATACCCCATAAGAAAGAAAAACAGAGGATTTTTACATTCAGTGTTTTGCTTTGATTTCTTATCTTTTGCTCTTCGTTGACAATGTCGGGAAACAAAGAAGAAGAGGATCCTCGTATCAACGGCATCAAAACTAAGATCCGTGTCGTTCCAGATTTTCCCAAGAAAGGTATCTTTCTCTTCTTCTTCTTCTTCTTCTTCATCTTCTTCTTCTTCATCTTTTTCATCTACTTCTTCTATTATCTAAGCGCCTGTTGTTGTGTTTTGCGTTACATGCTCTGTCTCGTCTCGTTGAAAATGTTGTCTGTCTGAAGAACTAGTTTTCTTGGTTGTTTTTCCCGAGAAAATGCAGGTTTCTTCGTCAGAATTCTCTAATATGTTTTCTTGCCGACAGTAATAATTTATTTTGAGGTTTTTTTTACGGTTCCCTGAACAGTCTTCTTGTTGTTGAATCTGTTTTTGTTACATATATATGTAAGAAAAAGGAATATGAAGGGTAATAAATTAAGGTGAAAATTGCAGGAATAATGTTTCAAGACATAACAACTGTGTTGTTGGATCCGAAAGCCTTCAAGGATACAATTGATCTATTTGTTGAGAGATACCGAGACAAGAACATCTCAGTGGTTGCAGGTATTATCACTCACTCACTCTAATTTTGTATTCATAATTTTTTATTCGTTTTCTAAGCATTGGACATAGTGTAATTACCATGGATTTACTGTTTAAAAGATTCGACCTAATTGAGTGAACTCGATTTTTTAATTGTTTTGAAGAATTTCCGGGGAAAAGGTAGGTAGGTCATGATATAAGTGACGTATAGAAAAAATCCATCACTGAAAATTCAAAAAATAAAAATAAAAAATCCATTTAGGCTAATCTAGTGTGTTTTTGAACCGGAAATGGTTGATTTTTATTGCGTGGTAGTGGAACCTTTAAGATATCGTGGTCTAATACTTGTATTTCAAAGCCTTTCTTTGTATTGTACTTTGATGGAGAATACTTTGGAATATACATCTCAATTCGGTAGCTTATTCGAAGTGATTGTTCTAATTACCTAATGTTCAACGGGGGTTTTTAATTAAAAACTAGTGTTCTTGTTTTTGCATGTGGTTGAATCTGTATTTTATATATGAGTATTTTAAACTATTGTTTTACCTAAAAGAATTTGACATCTTCTTTTCTTGACATATACTGTAAAAATAATATGATATATCCTTGACCCAAAAAAAAAAGAATATGATATATCAAAATTCAAAAGTCAGATGCATATGGAAAGAGACTATACCGTTCGTATTACTCACGTACATACATGCACAGTAGTAAAAAAACAGATCTTATTTTTATTTTTTTCAAATGTAAACGTAAATAATCAAATATTTTTCGTTTAGTCGTTTATTCGATCAAACTTAATTTTAGTTGAGACAAGACTCTGTTATCTCTGAAATTTAAACTCTGCGTCTGATTGAGTGATTGAATGAGATTGATTGCCTGGATCATTCTTCCTCCTAAATCATATAAGAGAAAAGTTTATTTTTTTATATTCTTCTACTTTCTAAAAGCTTATAATTGTTGATCTTGCTTATGTGAAAAAGTGTTTGTGTGTGTGGGTGTGTGGTGGGTATTGTTTGGATAGATGGGTAGTTGAGTGATGGATGTAACCTTTTTAAAAGAGTTGGCCCCAAAAACTTGATTTGGGTTTTCTTTCTTTTTCTATCATCATTGTTTTGGCCAATTCTTTTCTTCTCTCTTTTTCTTTATGTCTCTCTTCTTCTGTGTAATGAAGTACAAAAGCTTTTTTATATTGTTACTGTTGTGTGAATGTGAAGTATGATGAAGTACATCATTTCCTTTTACTTTTTAATCAGGATACTTTTTTCATTACCCTTTTCAAATCAATAAAATTTTGGCCATACGGATTTCAGATAAATTATTACCAAAGCAATACAAAAACTCATTTGATATATACCAAAACTTTACTGTTTGTAATACGAGTTTCTATTTTAATATGTCATAAATACCGTGTTACAGGATGTGTCTATATGTGCATGGCACATGGTTGATGGTACATGACATAACTAACCAAAAAGTTATATATTTTATTACATAATCCTTTTTGTTAATTATTTCAATATATTAAATAAGATAAAACATCCTATTGGGTTTGTTGTTGGGATATAGATAGCTTGACTACTTGAAACATTCGTCCGTATCTTTTGCGTTAGTGCTCTGGAATCTGTCTATTGGGTATGTTGTTGGGACAAAGAGGCATTCTTTAGCTTTTCCTTCTATACCAAATTGTTCTTAATAAGACTCTTCTAACAACGCTTATAATTGTGGTTTCGTAAAAGAATGATAAGACTTATTGTGATATATGCTACTTAGTTAGACTTAGAGTCTTAGACCTTCTCTCCTATATGACATAACCGTCAAAAACCGGGTTTGCAAATTGACATCCTTTGCTGTCATTTCAGGAATAGAGGCTCGCGGTTTCCTGTTCGGTCCACCAATCGCGTTAGCTATTGGAGCAAAGTTCGTTCCTCTCAGGAAACCCAAGAAATTGCCAGGTTCTTTAGCTTTTTAGACTTCTCATAGAACTTATTTCAGAAATAGTACAAATGTTAAACGGTCGAACATATTATTTATGGTTACATGGCGTAAAATGTAATTAGGTGAAACAATATTTGAAGAATACGAGTTGGAGTACGGAAATGACCGACTAGAGATGCATGTAGGAGCCGTTGAGGCCGGAGACCGAGCTTTGGTCGTTGATGATCTAATTGCCACCGGTGGTACTCTCTGCGCCGCTATTAACTTGCTCGGTAAATTCCCTATCGAGTTATTTATTAATTTCAAACCTATCCGAATGAAGAGAATTCATTACTATACTACTATTCGTGAATTGTTTTTGGTTTTTTTTAATTTGAACCATGTCAGAGAGGGTTGGAGCAGAAGTTGTGGAATGTGCATGTGTGATCGAGTTACCCGAATTAAAGGTTTGCTGTCGTGAAATTTAATACAGTATATTCGAAATAATAAATTGAGATCTTTTATATTGGTGTGACATTCAATTTTTTGAGGTGGGAAATTAATTTTTTTGCAGGGAAGGCAGAGACTCAAGGGGAAGCCATTATGCATGCTTGTGGAGTACCGATGAATCGATGATGGTTGTAGCTGGGATATTTGGATTACTGATTTGCTTAATTAATTTTTCGTTATGCACCGAAAATTCGGGATTATGCAGACTTATTATTGGATTATACAATATTTTAATTTAAAATCTGGTGGATTAGCTGGAAGAAAGTAATCCAAAGTTCTTTACTGCTAAAAAACGTATTATAAGTTTTCAATAATATGCATTATACAAGTCTAAATTCGAGTAATAATACAATACTATCATTGATACGAAGTCACAAACCGCCATATCAAATATAACTTTATAGATATATAAACAAACACATTATTACACTTTCGCGTATATATGTTAGTAACGGGTATACAAATCAGATTAAATATTATTGTTGAAACATAGTACATATAGTAGGTAAGATCAAAGTGAATATGTAGATAGATATATATACACATCATTGCACTGTCATAGCTTATAGGTTCGGTAATATATGGGAATATGGGATGGTGGACATAGGTGACTATAACGTACATCATGTATATATACACACATATATTTTCAAATCTATTTCAAAAAAAGTGTTGTCTTATTACACCAAAAGAGAAAAAGAAAAGAAGGGAATGGAAAACTTATTCCTCCGGTTCTTGCATATTTTATAGGTTTTTTTCGGTAATCAAAGGTTCTCCATTTTTGAAAGCATAACAGTTTCTTTTATCTAATAGGCAGAAGAATTAATTACTTTGATAATTTCAACATTTTCTAACACACCAGTCAGACTAATATTTGAAATAGCAAACATGCAAACACCAACAGAAAATTTTGACCAGACTGTTATTTACCTCTGTGAGTCTATTGCCCACTTTTATTTAATTCGAAACCATACGTGCAAGTCGGTGCTGACTTTTATGAGAATGTACCATTAAGGTAATTAATTACTATAACTCTAGTCATAGTTTTATCATTCAACCATAAAATAGAAAAGAGTATTTAGCCAAATTATGAAGTAGAACACTGAGCATTATTTGTGTGGTGTAAGTTATAACTCTCTTGAACCTAACTCTCTTATGACATTAATATTGTATATGCAGAGTTCTATTTCTATGCATTTTAAAACTAAAAAACATAATTATAAGAGACAAAAAAATAAATGATTTTCCTAGGTCAAGAAGACAAGAGCTATGATTAGGATCTCCATTGATATTGTAATTATAGATCATCATATAAGTCTTCCACCCAATTCTGTTTGCCATGATTATGTTTTTCCGATCAAATTTCTGAAGTCAAACTAAAACAAAGATATATCCATCCCCACAAAAACAGAAAGAGTTGGAAGTTGGCCCGACGCATTTATAAAGACCTAAATCTTGCACTATATTACCTAAATAAAAATTTTTACTCGTGACCGTCAGTGTTTCTTTTTTCCTTTGTTACAGAACAAATTTTTTTCTTTGGTCGATGTTACAGAACAATTTAATGATATATATTTGGCTACATAGTTACACAAGTTATCTATGTAAAAAACCACTTTATGTTAAAATTTTCGTGAAAACATGATAGATCAAAAATCATCAGGAGAAACAATAAGAATTTTATTAGAATCGAAACACAATTAAATGAATCCTTTTTGAAGAAGTTAATCCATATTCAACTCTATTCATATCATGTTCACAATACTTTCATAAAATCAATTTTAGTTGCCTAGGAGAGTGTGTTACTCTAGGATTGGTTCATGCATGTAGATTGACAAATTGTGATGCGCTGTTAACCATAAGTTCTAAACTATATGATCAATTTTTTCCTACATTAACATAAATAAACCATATACAGATTGTTCCTAAATCATCATCTCAAATCTAGCAATCCATTACAAAAAGGTTCATAAATCTTCTCCACGTAATGAATAGAGTTTAAACTAAGTACAAACTTATATTGGAAATGATACAAAGTATTAAAAAAAATCTACAAATCAATTTTTTTTTACAATCTGAAAATGACTAGGAAACAAGGCAACACCGCTCGTGTATCAAAGACATACAACTCGCCGTCACGACCTACAACTGAGTCCGACCCGAACCCAATTCTATTAGCAACCCGACCCGCTATCACCCGACAAATCAGCATTGCTTTCCTTCCTCCGCCACCTCCGCTGCTTGCATGCGCTACACCGCTACCTGAAAACGTACACACAGCCTGACTTTTCCCGGCGGCGAAAACCCACGTGCCTCCGTTGATCCCGTCCGGGAGTGGATGAAACCTCATCATCTCGTTCCCGTCGGCCAAGCACCGTGTGTCTTCTTCGCAAGTTCCGCCGCATTCACCGTTTACATCCGCACGTGACTTCACAACCTCTCTGTACTCCTCGAACCGGGTCACAGTCCTTGAACCGTTTTCCACTTTGTAAACCATCTCTATCCGACCCGGAAACTCATCAGCGCTCCAGCTAGACTCGAAGATAATCTCCACTACGTTTCTTGACGGGTGGCCATCGGGCAGCTCGGTCAGCGCGTCGGATGTTCGAGCAGATTTGCTCCGTCGGGTCCGGGTGGGTGGGTTAAGCTGCGTCTCGGTTCGACATGACTTCAAACGCCTTAAACTCGGGTCTTTCTTACCTACTCGGGTGTCAATCACGTCTTTGACGCAATGTGAGCTCTTTCTACAACTGTAACTGTTAAAGTCGTAGACATCATCGAAAGCCTTTGATTTGCATTGTAATGACGTGAACTTGGTCCACCCGTTTGGCATGTTCGGGTATCGTATCCGGATCCTTTATTCCCTTCAGTCGAGTCACGTTTCTCTCTCTCTCTCTCTCTCTCTTTTCAGAAAGTTTTTGTATTTGTAAAGTAAAACAATAGCCACGAGCGTTTTATATTCTCGATCGCATGCAAGTGCAAGTGCAACTACCGTTTTAACTCCTTCCCCTTGCTCATGGGCCTGGCCCATATTAACGTGCTTTAATTTGTTGAGCACATAACTATAACCATAATCATAACCATAATCAATAAGAGAATATGATACAATTCGATTTGGTGAGTCAAATCCTATGTTTTGCTATCTTTGAAGTTTATATTTGTGTGTGAATTTTCTTTTAGGTATGTGTCTATACACGCGACTGAGTTTGATGATAAGCATTTACGTTATCATTTTCATTAAAAGTTACTATTCACTATTCAAGATGCGAATTTAATTTTATGATTGAACGAGGCAGAAGTGATAGAAGAAGTTAGGTGAAAGAAGCACAAATTTGTTTTCATTAAATGAGGAAAGCAAATTGACGATGTGTTTCCTGATAACACGCCAAGAATTGAATTATTTGAGTTCATTGTCGGGTGTTATTTATTGAGATATGCCAATAAGTAGAAAGACAATACTAAATAGAAAATCATGTTGATTTACTGTAGTGAAACAATAATGTAAAAGAGCATCAATAACATCGATTGTAGTTTTTTTTTGAATAATGCATCTAGAAATGGGAAAAAAAAATTCTTCATTATTGCTAAAAAGATGGAAATTAAGACATCGTATTGTACACTTCAACAAGTGTACGAAAAAAATTATTGAAAATTTGAAATGAAGCATAACAAAAAGGATTCCATACCATAATGAAATAGAGATGGGTCATAGTAGGAATGTAGGATCGACTACTAACTATATGGGCTTTAATGAATAAAGGCCCAAATTAAATGTCATTTTTTGTCAAGAGGCCCAAACTAAGTCTATACTATAACTTTTCCATTAATAACTCTCCACTTTCATTCATCTAAACGCCATCGTTTCGTATCATCAAATTAAAATCTCGAACTAACGACAAAGTTATGTCTCCGTCAACGGCGGCGATGTTCATCGGACCAATCTTAGCGGTTGACGCCGCCGTATCAAGCGCAATTCACACGGCGGCGAAACCATTCCTCCCGCCATTCCTCCTCCTACTCCTAGAAATCTCCGCCGACTTCCGATTCTCCTTCCCCGTCTCCCTCTCCCTCCTCCTCTCACCTCCGTTACGTCCTTTCCTCATCCCATTCCTCCTCGGCCTCCTCCTCGATCTAATCCTCGTCGGACTCGTCAAGCTAACCTTCCGTCGCGCTCGTCCCGCTTACAACCATCCCTCGATGTCCGCGGCAGTATCAGCTGATCACTACTCGTTTCCCTCAGGCCACGCGTCTCGCGTCTTCTTCGTCGCTGCATCTGTTCACTTCTTTACTTCCGTTGTAGCAGAAGCTGACGTGGCTGTTAAAAGCTACTCTTTCTTAGACGGGTGGGTTAGGGATCGTAGTGACGGGGTGGTGAAAGGAGAGGTTGTTGTGGTTGTATGGATGTGGGCAACGGTTACTGCTGTCTCGAGGATTCTGTTAGGGAGACATTATGTGATCGATGTTGCTGCTGGTGCTTGCTTGGGGATTCTTGAAGCTCTCTTTGCTCTTAGGTTTCTGAGATTTGAACAGATCCTTGCGATGTGGTAATAACAAAAAAAGAAAATGTATTGTTGTTGAAATTATAATTCTTTCTGTAATTTTCGTTAAATTGTTTCGAATTTAAGTGTTTTATGAGTTCAAAGTTTGTCCCTTTTGGTTTCACTTACAGGCTTTTGTAGGAAAACAAATGATTCATGAATTCAAAGTTTGTTCCTTTTTGTTTTACTTAACAGGCTCTTGTATGAAATCTTTGTGTTGTATGATCCTTAATGTAATGTAATCTCCATGAAAATGTTTGCTCTTTGTGTTACGGATGCTACTGTACCAAGGACCAGAGATCATCTGTGAGCAATCTAAATTGGTTGGAACAGTGAACTTGCGGATGAGTTATAATCAGATTATTATCTCCTTACTTGACTTATACAGCTTTTACGAATTCAAAGTTTGTACCTTTTGGTTTCACGCACAGACTCTTGTGTGAAGTCTTGTGTTGTATGATCCTTGATGTGATTTGAGGAGAGATTTGCTACTCCACGAAAATTGCTTGCTCATTGTGTTGACATAAAAGGCTAAAGCTTTCATATTGATGTTACTGTTATCAAGGACTAGAGATTCATCTGTGAGCCATCTATATTGTTTGGAACAGTGAACTTGCGGATGAGTTGTAATCTACTTACTTTATGTTTACAGCTTTTACCATGTTTTGTTCTCTATCTATGTAACTTCTCTGGGTTGTTTTGGGATGGGAAAAGATAAATCGAGGGAAAGAAAAAAAAGCTCTGGCATGTGGAATGTTGGGAGTGAGACCATGACTTGATTGATTAGATGTTTTTGCGTTGCTGTGAACATGTTATGCTTGCCAATATCTGTGGTTAGTTCCTCTACGTTTTGGATTATTTCCTACCTGTGAATACGTTTCTTTTTTCTTTGCTCTCTTTCTTAGCATAGCCAGCATGTAATGTACTGTGTGACAGAGTGTTTTTGTTTATCGTCATAAAAGAATACCGTTGCTAAACTTTGTCAGAGTCATTTGATTGGCTCGATCTCGATGGCTTCTACATCCTCAATAGCTTCACTTTGTTGGATGCAAGTTCGGCTGCAGGTTTTCACTCGAATCTCTGCCTCTTCAGGCTGGCTTTGGTTTTGAAAATCTCATCTTTTGTTTAAGGTCGGTGAAAGTTGTGGTTCGGATGCGCATAGGCTTATAGGTACAAGTTTTAACAGGTAACAATAGTACATCATAGGTTCAGTAGCAAGTTAGTAAGTTAGAATGTTTAAGGTTGCAGGAGATGCGTGTGAAACTGGACCCACTTCTGCAATATGTAAGAGACTGTCTTCTACACTCGTGGAGCAAACTACGTGAGTGATAGATATTATTTTTTTATATAAAAAATCGCTATAATTGAAGTTTGAATGAAAGGAGCATGATTAGTAATTCCAAGATTGAAGATTGTTTCTTTCTTGAATATCTTTTTCACCTTCTCAATATTCCTCTACTTTATTTTACTTTTTTGAGATTTAGAAGCTCAGTATCATCAATCGGATTGATTGATTAGTGACATCATAAACTTGCTAAATCATCGCTGACAGAATTTGTTATGTGTCAGCTTTGTCAACAGCATTTGCTGCAAGAAACTCAGTTGGATTAGACTGAGAAAACAGAGTCAAGCTTAGATGGCCAAGGACGTATAACTCCCAAAATCTCAATATTGTTTTAACTTTCTCACGGTAACCATCTCTCTTTCAAAGTACTTATTTATCCTTCATATTGCATCTTGGATTGGTTAACCAGATAAACCAGATACTCGAACCGTTCGGTCATGAGTTTGGAGTGAGAGTATCATTTATGAGGGTGTAGTCAATTATGGGATTGGTATGTGTTGTTTTCTTTGGTATGTATGCTGCAAAAGTAGAGGCACACAAAGTAAGATGGTACATCAAAAACAATGCCCACCATTGGAAAACTTTTTATTATGAGTTCACATGGTTCTTTCCTGTAGATCAAACAAGGACATACCTTGTTTCAACCTTAATGATCACTTTTAGATCAGTCTCTTACGTTTCTGTGGCTATAAAATAAACCCTCTTTTAATATTTTACTGTCTCCTCACTAGACCCTACCACCATCGTGAGCACTCGTCGTAGTTTTTTGACAAAAAAAATTAGGAACAAAATCCAGTTTAATGATTAGCAAAAGGGAGAGTGATTAGGGAACAGTTAAATCACACATAGAAAGTTAAAACAAGAAAAAAAGAAAAAGGAGTGATCATTTGAGTTGAGAGGTGATGATGGAACAGCGTTGCAGTGAAATCTTCTTTACATCTGAGTGGCAGAGAGTTGAATGGGTCTGGTCATCTCTTTGTTACCATTTTTGAGGTGAATTATTGTTGTACTAGAGTTTCTTATTTTTGCCCTAAAATTTGCAAGTCAAGCACTCCTGTGACTGTGACCTAGCTCAGGTAAAAAGAGGATCTCAAGCTAGAGAGAGGGGACTCTGATGCTGTTCTGAGTTCATCATTATCATGTCCTGCACTAACATCCCAAAAAAGGAAGATTTTTTTTTGAAAAGAAAAATTTGGTTTCAGACATGTGAGTACTTTTTTTAATTAGAAAACCTGAAAGAGAAGAGGATAGTACCAAACAATACACTTCTAAAGAAAATAACTTTCTTCTGGTTCTGATGTTTTTCTTTTGGGGCTTTGTCTGATATTGTTTTAGTGAAAGTTGATTTTCTAGATTTCTCTCTTCATATACAAAGTTCTTAAGAAATATTTGACCTATTAAATTAAATCTAATTTTTGTAGCTTTGATGGACTTTTTTTTACATGATAAATGCAGGTCAGGTGGATATGTTAAAACAGCTGGAATTGGATTTCGAATATTGTTTTCTCTAACTTTTTTTTTGGGGGTAAATGTGGGTTGTCCTCCACTTTCTAGTTTCTTTTCACATAAATTGTCTATAATATGCATATGTATAGGAAGAAAACACTGTACATATATATATATATATATATATATATATATATATTAATGTGTTAATAAAATATGGAGATAAAATTTGTAGAGGACCACTGAGAGATTGGATTTTACAATAGCAGAGAGAACCTGAAGCACAGAATTAGTCAGAAGTGAGGACAGACATATTTTTTGGGTTTTATAGTAATGTATTTCTCTTTCACTTTAATTTGTTAATTTTCTTTATCCATCTTTGTCAAATTCTCAATTTTATAATGGAAAACGAATGAAATCTTCTTCTTTTTGTTTTCCCCAATCTTCTCTTCTCCTCCAGAAGAAATGACTAGATTAATTTAGAAAAATATACAGTATGTATCAAAGTTCCCATAAATTATTAAAGTTTGAATTTGATTCGGTTTGGTATGGTTTAGTTTAATTGAATTTGGTTGATCGGTTTAGTTCTTGAAGCAGATTGAACCACCCTCTTATCTTATACCGGGAATCGGATTATCCAAAGATCAATAAAAAAAAAAAAATTTGGATTTCATATCGATTGTTTTTTTTTTTTTTTTGGGTATTAAAAAACATAGTTAACCAACGTGCATAACTATTCAAAAACCTTTTAAGGTACAAAGTGACTTTTCGAAGGTTTATATTTTAGAGTAATCCCATTTAGTTGGCAATGAAATTGAAAATAATTGGTAAAGTTAGTAGCAATGAAACTTTTATTTTCTTAGAAAAACGAATTGCATTAAAAAAAAAGGATAAAGATGGCCCTTAACCAAAAGATTTAAATTGGCATGCTATATTTAAACGATTTGTTCTTTTAAACATCTTTATTGATAACATATCATTTTTTCCATCTAGCAACGTTTTTACTTATTTTCTTGTGTAAAATCAAACCATGTGCTATATGTACCAAAACGATCAATCAACGAAATAAATGTTATTTTATCCGTAAACGCATACTCTATCGAATGGCCAAAATTTCATAGAGCACCAGAGATACTTTCGGCCAAATGGATGAATATACTATTATACAGATAACTGATCAATTTTCATTGTTATAAAAATGTTCGTACTTACTTTTAAATTCATCACTATCTATTTGATTTTTTTTTGACATCACTATCTATTTGATTAAGCCTCTAGTTTGTAAAAATATTTGTTGCATAATTTGTGAATCGAATGAAAATGGATCTCACAATAAGTGTGGTCGATTAAATAATTTAGGAAGTGGAAAAATGTAGGCAACTAGGCATTAACTTTAGGACCCAAACGCATATTCCTGAATTTATATGCAAGTACATGTTATATATTTTCATATTTGAAATTTGGAAATGTAACGTCTTTTGTAAGAAAAGTGCTCTGGAGAACTTTAAAAGTTATCGTTTTTATAAAGGTTAATCCATAGTTTTAAGAAAAGGGCAACTACAAAACAATTTCTTATTCACGGCTCAGTTTTATTTTCTTCTTCAAAGCCACGCAAGTGGCAATCCGTACATAACAATAAATATGAGAATCTTTTTTTTTCCTCTCCCTACCATCTGATATTTTCAACTACAACTTATAATGTGAAATCAATTAGAATTTGGATTAGTGTTGGAAGAGATCAAGAAAAGTTTCCAGGAAAGCTGAAAGTTCGTGGTAGAAACCGATTTGGACATACAGTATTGGTATGTATTTCCCAAATGCATTTATAGTATGAAAAACTGTAACTACAACAGAAAATACAAGAGCTGATAGGATTAAAGGCTTTAATAACTGTAGAAAATTCCTATGTTTAGTATCAATAATAATACTGAAATTTGTTTTTGCCAAAGTTAATAACAGTATAAGACTTTAACTCAAGTCACAACCATTACTTCATGGCAAAAATTATAGTTTCAAATTTTAAAACAAAAACCTGTAGCCATAATCACAACCAATTAATTCAAAAGAAAGAGAACAATAAATGGCTTTTTTGGTTATTGAAATTGAAATTTGAATTTTTTTTGTGTTGTGTGTGTAGAATGTTCGAGTAGGGAGTTTATAGAGATGAAAGTGACTATGATCTAATACAAGATTTAATTCATATGGCATATAATATTGAAAAACTTAACCTTGGCTTTTCAGATGATTTAATCATGGAGATCGAGTTGTTTTATTATCTATTTAGAATTTTTCGTTTTTGAATATTCTTTTTTAAATGAGTATGAAAAATATAATGGTAGAATATTTTCTGATGACTTTCTAATATTTAAATTAAAAAATAATTTAGATAAAAAAAATTATGAAAAACTAAAAAGAAAATCAGAAAATAAAAATGAAATGAGTGTTTAGATTGTTAATCTAAAGGAATATCCACAACTGAATTTTTGGTTAATAAGCTTTGTGATGAAAAAAAAAGTGAAAAAATTATGAGAGAAAATATAGAGCAAAAAAACAACCTGCGAAATGATTAGAAAATGGTTGAAAAATAAAATTGATAAACTTGGAAAAAAAAAGCGAGATTAAATATTTAGAGATAACACTACTTATAGAGAAACAAAATATACTAACACATTAAAAGCATTGACACATTAAAATCATTAATGTGTGAACCTCTCTCCTATTGAAAAAAGTAATATATATATAGAGTTTCCCTGATCCGAATTTTAATATTAAATTAAACATGTATGTTTTTGGATCGGTTGTTACTTGTCAGATCTGTTAAATGTATCATGTAACGAGTATTCAACTGCTATCTCGCCTATTTTGTTTGGCACCATTTATCAGCTGTTCGATAAGAATTTTTTGTAACTTGATTAAGAAATGTATAAACTGGAATTAACGAATAATGTGGTATAGATATCCTATATATTTATATCTTTCTTAGAGTCATTGAGTTATACTTTGACCTATCAATCTATTACATGTAGACATAAAACATATATTGTGTGATCATTGTAAGAAATATGGACACAAGCTGGTACATATTCTTACATCGAATAGTGGAGGATTTTACCCTGCCTAAACGAAATTAATACCTAGCACGATTCTTTCAATACCACAGAACAAACTATTTATATCTGTCTTATCTATTTCTGATAAAGGACACATAAGCACAAGATTGGATATTGTAATCTCTTTTTTCTTTTTCTTGATCACTTAGCTTTTAGTTCATCTCGTAACCAATTGTATAAAAACATTAGGGGAAATGAAAATCTATAGTATGGTCTATGAAAAAAACGAAGGTAAAGAACTTTTGACTGAAAATGGAAGCAAGGTCACGTGAAGCCTTTGCGAGTTGTAAGAAAATATAAATAAAGCAAATGGACTCTCCTAGAATCCTAGTGTGTAACTGCTTACCTCTACTACTACTAGTTTAAGATTATATTTCCTATGTCTATTATCAATAGTAATATTAAAATATTGCATCTTGGAAGTTGTAACACAGACGAATATACTATGGTAGAAGTAGAACATTACATTGGAGAAAATAACTCAATGTAATTTTTTCTTTTCGAATGATGCATTTTGATTTTTACTCAAACATAAATTATTGCAAAACAACTTGGGAATTTATTGAATTTTTAATGGATAATTGAGTGGGGGTGGATGACTGTGTAATGTTGAGTACTTATGAAACATGGATTTGATATGCAAGCTTTTTATGTGTTGTTCATTTTCTTCTCTTGACCAACGTGTTTACTTATTATTTATCTCAATAATCTCTTCCTCCCATTGTAATTTTCTTGTGAAATCCTCACATTTTTATTCAAAATACATTCCATTGGATTCCTTTATCTTTTTTTTTTTTTTCAAATTCCAAATCTATGACACTTTAGTCATTCAGTGTCTTGTTTTGGACTTCATTTACATCATACAGCATATTAATTCATACAATTATTATTCAACTAGTTCTTACAAAAAATAAAAACCATATCAACATTAATTTCTTGCTAAACTGTTTCCACTAATTCTCCCAACAAGTGAGCAACCAAATATGAGAAACACTAAAATTTGATTGACGTGAAAACATCCGATCCCATTCCGGCTAAAAAAATCATCACACTAATAACCAGATATTAGTAAAAATATTAAAATTTATAAAACAATAAATAAAATCTAAACATTTTCATAGCCATTACAAATCTAACTCACACTACCTCTTTTTAATTATTTTTCTCCTGATATATATAAATTTAAGGTGATGATGACTTATACTTTTATTTATAATGATAGGTCCTAATTCTTATAGATGACACTGTTTTTTCTTATTTAAAGTTATATTTTCCAACATTGTTTGGCAATTAAATGAAAGTATGGTTGGACATTTAGTCAAAGACCTTTCTGTATACAATTATTGAAAGCAATAATATTTATTAGACATTTTATCTTCTAAATTTCTAATGCAAAGTTGGATAGTACTTAATTAAAAAAATTTAAATATCTTTTTTGTGTCAAAAATATCTTAACTTTCACATCAAAAAAGTTAAGAGGATAATTTAATTTCCTTGGGTTTAGAAAAATATCTTATTATCTTTTCCGTTTTGGTAGTTTTGCTTAAAGAGGTATAATTTTGCTAATTAGAAAAACTATTTTTTTTCTTTTTTTCTAATTGTATGGATCTTTTGACATATTCATGCGATATGCCCATATCATTACTATATAATTGGATCTTTTAACAAAATCTTTTATTGTGAAAAATAGATATTGTATATATATTAAGAATAAGAAACCCATCAACTTACTACCAAACCAAATTTAAAAAATAATGTCATCATATGGAATTGTATACATCTCAAAGTAAAGTCTAATGCAATCAAATCCTTTTGTCATTTTTGTTAGCATTATGCACATGGCAACTTATATATGTGGATCCCCACATTGAATCGAGTCCATCACTTTCCATGGAAAAAGCACCTCTCCTAAAAGCTTGAAATCAATTATTAAATTTTGACGTTGATTTTTTTTAATTGTCTAGTTATATTCATTTATACATAGAACTCAAACATTAACTTAAATAATCACCTTTGGAAATCTGATATTTTTAATTACACTATAAAAATATTTCTTTCGTTACCACGAAATTTATATAACAGATGTAAATTCCTAGGGTTTAGTCTTAAATTCCTCATGCAATCGTCCATTAATTAATGTGTAAAATTATACAATTATTTGTAAATTCCGCATATCAAATCTATGAACAGATCTACATTAGTTGAGGCGGAAGAGGATGTGCAGAGATGATAAATGTTTCGTTAGATACTGAGATACCATGACATGTAATTTAAGAGTTCATTCAATATTGTTTCGTAATCTAAAAGTTGGGAAATACCATTGACATTTCTTACCTTAAAGTTCTACTATTTGGAAAGAAGATAAAGCTCTATTATTTAATAACTTATTAAAAATATTTTGAATAAAAGGTTACGGACGAAGGTTATGAAAAAATAAAGAGACCATCCGTTAAAGAATCTCCCTCATGATATACATTTATAATAATATTATACTCAATACTATATCAATGAAAAATGCTATAAATACAGCTTATACCCAAATGATAAATAGTCTTTCACTACAAGAATGAGGTGTATCTACCGACGTAACGAGTCGTCGGTGTTTTATCGGAGAGTTTATATACCGATAAACTTCCGAGAGATAAATCTTTATCGGAGTTCGGTTCTCGCTAAAAGGCTGTTGTCGGTTTTCTGTCGGAAAAAGACGGCAAATATGTTTGTCGGGAGTTTGGTCAGAAAATATTCTCGAAAGTTAGCGACGTATTTGTGAGGCATGATATGGAGAGAAATTTGTCGGAAGTTTTGAAAGAAATTCATCGGGCCAGTTCGTCGGAAA
>OVBI01000643.1:0-61405 GCA_900406495.1 Sisymbrium altissimum
TTTTTGTAACATAGGTTAAAACATATATAAATATTTCAGTATCTAACTCTATAAATTTTACAAGAAAGCCATAAAGTAATAGCAATTAAACTAAATTAGATTTTTGTTTGTCCACAATAAAAAAATGAAAACTTGTATTTTGTTTGTTACTGTTTTGGTCTTTCTTTTGTCATGTAAGTTTAATTTTTTGTTAATAAATATAACAACTAAAACTAGTTATAGTCTTTAATAATTAAATTACTATATAATTGATCCAATTTTATTTGGAAATTTTATAGGTGTATCTATGGCAAAATATACTTTTGAAGATGATACTTATTCTCTAAATCCAGCAGCGAGTCCTGAAATTGATTATCAAATAAAGCATCACCTAACTCATGATGAACATCTTCGACACTCGGCCGCTACCAACCCAGTTGGTTTTTGTCATGAATGCGCACATCATTGTATGAGAAAAAAGCGATATATACTAAATTGTCGCAATTTCGCATGTTACTGTGATTATCGTTGTTATATTAGCTAAATGTTATATTTTCTATGAAATATATATAAATGGAATTTAGAAATGAATTTTTTTCAAGCAATTGGTAGTTTTCTGTTTTAGTTTATATTATTTGACACGCTAAATTTCCATAAGTTATATGTATGTACGGACCATTGGTTTTGTGAATATTTAATCAGCCTATTAAACCACAATATTTTAACAAAAGCTGCGGAAATTTGTAGTTACAATTGAAGAAAATTTTTAAGTAGCTCATTTAAAATTTAGATTTCAATGTTAACATGCTTTCATTTTTTTGTGTATATCTCGAAAGCAACATCATGAAGTATTGTAGTTGTATTAGCAATTGTTCTGATTTATTCTAATTCAATTTTTGAAGTAGTAACTATTCTATATGTGTCAACCTCTATTTTCACAAGAAAATACGTTTCTCAATTTTCATTTAGAATACAAAATAATTATTTCTATACTATTAGCTTGTGACATACCTATTTATGCATTCTTTATTTTCAGAAGACTTCAAAAATAAATAGATGTGAGTTCTTAAATATTTATAATAGACTACCGATACGAAGCTTTTAGTACCGTCGGAGTAGTGAAAAAATGTAAAAAATAAACAAATCTTTCAAAATAGCATTCAATTGGTTGAACAATTTGATATACACATTAAGAGTGTAGGATTCAGGAGAAATAAAATTCGAATAGGACTCTTAGGTTTTTGTAAATCAATATAAGAGTTGTTGATCAGATTAAATTTTACTTAATTTTCAAATCGATATGAAATTTTAAATTAAGTGCAAGATATTTAATTCCAAAACATTATAGAACCAACATGAGTTTATCATTCACAACAACTTATCACAATGGTATATCAAATATATTTTACATTATATACAAGTCATTTATACATCTTATAATTATTTATTTTTTAATTAAAAAGAAGGAAATTTTAGTAAGATTTTTTTTTATTCTGGACAATAAATTGATAACCATTATTTATTATACATTTATCTAGTTATGTTAAATTTATGAAAATTACTATATTTTAGTGATCGGTTTCTGTTATGTGTTTTTATTATGAAACCGGGTATTAATAAATTTCTTTTTTGTAACATAGGTTTAAACATATATAAATATTTCAGTATCTAACTCTAGAAATTTCACTACAAAGCCATAAAGTAATAGCAATAAAACTAAATTAGATTTTTGTTTGTCCACAAAAAAAAAATGAAACCTTGTATTTTGTTTGTTACTCTTTTGGTCTTTCTTTTGTCATGTAAGTTTAATTTTTGGTTAATAAATATAACAACTAAAATTACTTATAGTCTTTAATAATTTAAATTACTAATCTAATTGTTCCAATATATTTTGGAAATTTTATAGGTGTATCTATGGCAAAATATACTTTTGAAGATGATACTTATTCTCTAAATCCAGCAGCGAGTCCTGAAATTGATTATCAAATAAAGCATCACCTAACTCATGATGAACATCTTCGACACTCGGCCGCTACCAACCCAGTTGGTTTTTGTCATGAATGCGCACATCATTGTATGAGAAAAAAGCGATATATACTAAATTGTCGCAATTTCGCATGTTACTGTGATTATCGTTGCTATATCAGCTAAATGTTATATTTTCTATGAAATATATATATATAAGGAATTTAAAAATCAATTTTTTCAAGCAGTTGGTAGTTTTCTGTTTTAGTTTATATTATTTTACACGCTAATTTTCTATAAGTTATATGTATGTACGGACCATCGATTTTGTGAATATTTAGTCAGCCTATTAAACCACAATATTTTTACAAAAGCTACAGAAATTTGTAGTTACAATTGAAGAAATTTTTAAGTAGCTCCATTTAAAATTTAGATTTCATTGTTAACATGCTTTCATTTTTTTGTGTATATCTAGAAAGGAACATAATGAAGTATTGTAGTTGTATTAACAATTGTTCTGATTTATTCTAATTCAATTTTTGATGTGATAACTATTCTATATGTGTCAAACTCTATTTCCATAAAAAAAAAAAAATACATTTCTCAATTTTCATTTAGAATACAAAATAATTATATCTATAATACTACGTTGTGACGTACCTATTTATCCATTCATTATTTTCAGAAGACTTCAAAAATAAGTTGATGTGAGATCTTAAATATTTATGATAGACAACCGATACAAAGCTTTTAGTACCGTCGGGTAGTAAAAAACTGTAAAAAATAAACAAATCTTTCAAAATATCATTCAATTGGTTGAACGAATTTGATATCCACATTAAGAGTGTAGGATTCAGAAGAAAAAAAAATTCGAATAGGACTCTTAGGTTTTTGTAGATTGATATAAGAGTTGTGGATCAGATTAAATTTTTGTTAATTTTCTAATTGATTTAAATTTTTAAATTAAGTGCAAGATATTTGAATTCCTAAACATTATAGAACCAAAATGAGTTTATCTTTAACAATAACTTATCGCAATGGTATATCAAATATATTTAACATTATATACGAGTCATTTTTATGTCTTATAATTATTTATATTTTAATTAAAAAGAAAGAAAGTTTAGTAAGATTTTTTTTATTCTGGACAATATACTGATAACCATTATTTATTATACATTTATCTACTTATATTAAATTTATGAAAACTACTATATTTTAGTAATCAGTTTCTGTTATGTTTATTTATTATGTAACCGCGTGTTAATAAATTTGTTTTTTGTAACATAGATTAAAACATATATAAATATTTCAGTATCTAACTTTAGAAATTTTACTACAAAGCCATAAAGTAATAGCAATAAAAATAAATTAGTTTTAAATATTTTTGTATGTCCACAAAAAACAATGAAAACTTATATTTTGTTTGTTACTCTTTTGGTCTTTCTTTTGTCATGTAAGTTTAATTTTTGGTTAATAAATGTAACAACTAAAATTAGTTATAGTCTTTAATAATTAAATTACTAATCTAATTGATCCAATTTTATTTTGGAAAATTTATAGGTGTATGTACGGCAAAATATACTTTCGAAGATGATACTTATTCTCTAAATCCAGCAGCGAGTCCTGAAATTGATTATTAAATAAAGCATCACCTAACTCATGACGAACATCTTCGACACTTGGCCGCTACCAACCCAGTTGGTTTTTGTCATGAATTTGCACATCATTGTATGAGAAAAAAGTGATATATACTAAATTGTCGCAATTTCACATGTTACTGTGATTATCCTTGTTATATCAGCTAAATGTTATATTTTCTATGAAATATATATATATATATATATAAGGAATTTAGAAATTAATTTTTTCAAGCAATTGGTAGTTTTTCTGTTTTAGTTTATATTATTTGACATGCTAATTGTCCATAAGTTATATGTATGCACGGACCATTGATTTTGTAAATATTTAATCAGTCTATTGACCCACAATATTTATACAAAAGCTATGGGAATTTGTAGTTACGATTGAAGAAATGTTTTTAGTTCCATTAAAATTTAGATTTCATGGTTAACATGCTTTCATTTTTTTGTGTATATCTAGAAATGAACATAACGAAGTATTGTAGTTATATTAACAATTGTTCAGATTTATTCTAATTCAATTTTTGATGTGATAACTACTCTATATGTGTCAAATTCTATATCCTCAAGAAAATACGTTTCTCAATTTTCATTTAGAATACAAAATAATTATTTCTATAATACTAGCTTGTGACGTACTTATTTATCCATTCATTATTTTCAGAAAACTTCAAAAATAAGTTGATGTGAGCGCTTAAATATTTATGATAGACTACCGATACGAAGCTTTTAGTACCGTCGGGGTAGTAAGAAAATGTAAAAAATAAACAAATCTTTCAAAATAGCATTCAAATCGTTGAACGAATTTGATATTCACGTTAAGAGTGTAGGATTCAGAAGAAAAAATAGCATTAAAAAGAGCACTTCTCTCACCCTTACATGTGCAAATTGTCTCTTTAACCGATCAACACCACTACATTTCATTTTGAATGAAAAAAAAAATCTAATTTATTTTGTGTAAATAAGAATAAAAATAAACAATATAATTTCAGTAGTTATTTTGTATACTTTTATCGAAGAAAAATAATATTATTTCTATTTTTTTGTGTGATTTTGTATTTTCACATTTAGATGATTATGATTGTCAATTTTGATGGAGCTATCGTAAGATTTATTGTGTAAAAAAAATTAAAAACTCATAATTCATAAAGAGTGTAGGATTCAGAAGAAAAAATAGCATTCAAAAGAGCACTTCTCTCACCCTTACATGTGCAAATTGTCTCTTTAACCGACAACACCACTACATTTCATTTGAATGAAAAAAAAAATCTTTATCTTCCTTCCAATAATTCGTAAAAACTTTTGAATACAGATTGTAACACTTTTAATATACCTAGGGTACATGAAGGTCAACTGTTCTCCACATCATACTCGAGCAGTCTATTGAATACCGAACGCTTCTGGAGTTTCCTGTAATCTAGTTTTTAAGCAAAAATAAAGTTTAACATTAGCACTAATAACATTTTTTAAACTCACCGGAGGAAGTATGGGAATTTGTGATATGAATTAAAAAATCGTGGATGGCTCTACCTCTCTATTATGACTGCCGAGGAAGCTATGTAGTACAAATTATACAGATGGTATCTGTATCCATCCTTTTGCAGAACATTGTACTCAACACTTACTGGTACTTCGATAGTCAAGTAAGCCTTCTCCTTCGTAGCCTAATATAAAACAAAAGGTAATGGGTCTCATGGGTTATAATGGTACTGCAGAAGTACTATAATAATGGTAACAGAGGTTTTTCAAGTTGGCGGTAAACCAGTTCATCTAACCACATAAAGCAAAGACTCAGCTGTGATGCCAACCGATCAGCTGCAGCCATAGCTTGAGAAGCTGAACCAATCGATCCATTATATCTGCAAGAAAACACAGTAATATCAGAAACACGTTTCGGGTGTTTTCATATACGTCTTGGTTTGAGATTGAAATGTAAAGAAGAAGAGATGCAATGGAGCAGAGTGTGAAGTCTGGACTTACAGAGCAACAAAAACGTAAAATGCGGTCTGCATAATAATAGCTCTTTTACCATCAGGTTGGGTTGTGTTTAAGCATCGAGCAGCTAACCAATTCTCGTATATATTTCAAGTTTTATTATTAAAACCACTCTCCAAGCCAGAGATGAAAAAACTTTAAAAGCAAAAAAAAAACTTACATTGGTTGGATCCAAGAACAAAGGTCTCTGCCGGAAGTTTGCCACGTCTCATGAAATCTTTCAATTGCTTCATATCACCAAGATAGAGATCAGTCCCTTCTTCCTCATCTCCGCAAAAACTCATATTCAGCCTCAAGATTAAGTAAATCATGAATAAACAGAATAATATTCAGAAGAGGCTAGAAAAAATAAAATAAAAAACCCAAAACCATACAAGGATACAAAATCAATCCTCGATCGAGTGCAAATACCAATCTTGAAAAGAAGAAGCTTTTGTAAGGAGGTGGACACAAAGAATGAGATAATATTGCTTACATTATTGATAAGAGATGAGAAGGTGGTCATAGTTAATCAAAAGAGCAGTCTTCCATGGACTTCCTGGATAAGATTAGTGACGAAAGATATTACCTTTTCTGGGTTTTGTTTCTTCTGTTCAAAAAGACACTGTCGAAGAAGAAACCCTAATCGGAGACGTTACCTGAAGAGCCGACGTTACCCATTTCTCCAAAAACGCCAAATCCATCGATGCACTCTGGAACAGTTAAGATGTTTAAAAGCAATGAACTTCGTTGATCCTGAAGTAAAGCGGAAGTTTAGTTTACGACCTTGTCATTGTTTTTCATGTTAATAACTTCTTTGATTCCATATTAGGTGTTACCTTTTTCCTCCGATATAATGATTAGATTTCACGCCTAGAGGTGACTGCGATTTCAATGACGACAGGGAAGACGGTTGGTCGCAACCGGAATCTTCAATCCATTTTGACTTAAGCGTCTCCGTTTTTTTTTTAACGATTCGTGAACAGAAACCAGAAAGATTTTAAAGGAGACAGATTGAGAGTCAGGATTAATATCATCTAGTTTGAAAGCTGAGGATGAAATGGCGAGATGGAGAAGAAGTAGGTAATTAAATTAGGATGGGCGGAGGTGAGAATCTGAGTTAGGGTGAGAAAACCCTAAATTATCAGGATAAATGAGACGGCTTCGGAGTCGTAGATGATGCGGAGACTATGAAACCGGCTTTTTGCTGAGAGAAGAAGAAAGAAGAAGAGGAGAAACCAAATGGCTGATGAATTGATTGAGAAACTTTGTTAAATTTGGCATTGACTGATAAAGAAAAAAAGGGAAGGAAGATGGTTAAGTCGGGGAGATAGCAAATACAGAGATGAAACGGAAGAGACGATGGATAAAAAGATAATGTGATTAAAAGTCCAATTTTTAGGTGCTGATGTGTTCTTTCCTAGAGAGAAGATTCTACTTTCAGGAAAGAGATGACAGGAGGAAGGAATGGATAAAAAGAGAGTATGATTATGAGTCTAATTTTTAGGTGCTGACATATCCTTTCCTCGAGAAAAGATTCTACTTTCACGCAAGAAACGACGACAAGAGGAAGGAATGGATCAAAAGAGAGTGTGATTACCAGTCCAATTTTTAGGTACTGATGTGTCCTTTCCTGGAGAGAAGATTCTACTTTCACGGAGGAGATAACGACAGGAAGAAGGAATGGATAAAAAGAGAGTGTGATTATGTGTCCAATTTTTAGGTGCTGACGTATCCTTTCCTGGAGAGAAGATTCTATTTTCACGGAACGACGACAGGAGGAAGAAATGGATAAAAAGAGAGTATGATTACGTGTCTAATTTTTAGATGCTGACGTGTCCTTTTCTGGATAGAAGAATCTAATTTCACGGAAGAGACGACGACAGGAGGAAGGAATGGATAAAAAGAGAATGTGATTACGAGTCCAATTTTTAGGTGCTGACGTGTCCTTTCCTGGAGAGAAGATTTTATTTTCACGGAAGAAACGACGAGAGGAGGAAGGAATGGATAAAAAGAGAGTGTGGTTACGAGTCTAATTTTTAGGTGCTGATGTGTCTTTTCCTAGAGAGAAGATTCTACTTTCACGGAAAAGACGACGACTGGAGGAAGGAATGGATCAAAAGAGAGTGTGATTACGAGTCCAATTTTTAGGTGCTAATGTGTCCTTTCCTGGAGAGAAGATTCTACTTTCACGGAAGAAATGACGACAGGAGGAAGGAATGGATAAAAAGAGAGTGTGATCACGAGTCCAATTTTTAGGTGCTGACGTGTCTTTTCCTAGAGAGAAGATTAGACTTTCACGGAAGAGACGATGACAGGAGGAAGGAATGGATAAAAAGAGAGTGTGATTATGAGTCCAATTTTTAGGTGCTGACTTTTCTTTTCCTAGAGAGAATATTCCACTTTCACGGAAGAGACGACGACAGGAGGAAGAAATGGATAAAAAAAAAGTGTGATTACGTGCCCAATTTTTATGTGCTGACGTGTCCTTTCCTGGAGAAAAGATTCTACTTTCATCATAGTATATTGAGTATTATTGTTTGTATGTTTTTTTGTTACTGTTATTTGTTCTCTTTAGATTTTTTTTTAATTTTTTTTCTTACTAAATTTGTATGTTTACAAAGTTTGGACATATATCTATTTAAATATATTTTATTGGCATGTAAAATAAAAAATTTTAAATTATTTTATTCATAATATATATGACTGCTTTTAAAAAATAGCAATATACTTATTAAAAGATAAAAATACATCTCAAAGGATAGTATAGTCGATATTATTTTGTTCTGATATTGATGTCCCATTCTTCCCGCGTTTCTAATAATATTTATGAATTTATCAAAATAGAATTTAGTTTGTGCAATTGACACATATAATAATTTTCTTGTAATGTAATTAAGAAATACATTTCAAATATTTTCAAGATGGTAATTGAAAATAAATTTTATGTTTATTTATCTTTATATGTTTTAGGATTAGGATTGATGCTTATCAGAAGGATGATCGAGTGTTTTCGTTTTCTAATGCTCAATAAATATCAGAAAGTATATGTTTGTTCATCCGATATAGATAATTGGACAATTGTAGATTCATTAAGAAATTCATATATGTTTGCGAATTTATTATATGATTTTTAAATATAAAATATATTTATGGTATATACCAATTTAATTATAAGTCTATTTCCATTTTATTTCTATTGTGGATATTTAGAAATTTATTCCACGTATTATGTATATATTTTCAATAACATTTTTTGAGATAATATTAATTAAATCTATTATATAATATTTTGAGTTTTGAATATTTTTACGGAAAATGAATCGATCTCGGACTTAAGAAGAGAATAGATGGATGTCTGAAAGAATGACGTGGCAGTTTCTCAAACGAAGTAAGCTATTGATTAAAGAAAAGATGATGTAACAACCATATAATAATTTCTCAAAACTAACTTGGAACTCTATGGAACCTCAAATTGCCCATTTTATTAGTATAGATTAGGGACTCTCCATGTTACACGCGAGATATTTATTTTCTTTTGTTTTCATTATTTGTTGTTTGTTTATTTTATTTTTTATTTTCTTATTTATCATTGGCCGTCTTTTTTATATATAAAAAAAAAGAAATCATTACTTGTTTTGGTTATATTTTTTGTATATGTTATTTTTATAGATACCAAAATAAGATTTATGTTTTTGTAGGTAAAAGTTATTGTTAAAAGTGATAACGTATTTAAATTATTCAGAAGAATGACATATCTGACTCTTTTTAAAAAACGACAATATATTTATTAAAAGAAAAATTTTTTAGCAGTTTATGATTTAGATTTGGAGTTTTTTGTGTGAAGTTTTTGATAACATCTATGAATTTATCAAAATATACTTTTGTCAGTAGAGTTGAGGCAAGTAGTAATTCGCCTATTCATTTCATATATATAAACAAATTACTGTGAATCTATAAAACTTGTTATGTTTCAGAACATTTTTTTGATGATTTTTTAATTGTAGAAATTATATTTCTGGTATGTACCTATTTAATTGTAAGCCTATCATAATCTCTGTTTTTTATTGTGAATTCTAGAGATTTATTCCATGTATTATGGGTATCTTTCTAACAATGTCTTTCAAAAAATGTTATTTTGTAATATGGAAAGGAATAATTAAATACATTTCTAATGTTTTGCTACTCAAAATTTATTAAAATAACCTTGTAATTTTTTTTTGTTATAGAAGTTGATTATATTTGTGAATCCAGAATGTTTGGATTGATATTCTGGGTAAATTTTTGTTGACTATGACTATTGTTGTTTGGCTTATCATTTAAAAGACAGATTGATCGGTGTGAGTTTGTATTTATTATTGTTCGGACATATTCTGAAATTTGACACTTCTTATATTTATCCTTTTTTAGATTATTTTTATGTTACACTGCATAAAAATAATGTATTGTGATCTCTATCATTTGAGCTTATTCGGAATTTTTTTTTTAAATAAGAATAAAAATAAACAATATAATTTCAGTAATTATTTTGTATACTTTTTATCTAAGAAAAATATTAATATTTCTATTTTTTATATTTTTGTGTGATTTTGTATTTTCACATTTAGATGATTATGATTGTCAATTTTGAAGGAGTTATCGTAAGATTTATTTTGTTAAAAAAAAAACTCATAATTCATTTAGCTCGTAAGCATCAGTGCAACATCCAATATTTTCATCATAACTATAAAACATTTTTTACCTAAAAGCTCTCTGTTTTACAAGTTATGGAGAACCGCTGGTTCCCCAACGATGGCATCTCTTCCGCCCTGAATCCACCTTCTGCCACCTCTAGTGACAGCCTCTTCCGCCCCCTGACCCTCTTTCAACAACTTTCCCCCTCTCTCTCCCTCCTCTTCCTCCCCTAAATCCTCTTCCCCTGGCTCTCCCTCACCAAAGCGTATTGCATCCTCACAGAGGCCTGCTGTTGGTACTTCTTCCCTCCTATCTACTGCCTCAACTGATGATGTTACTATACAAAAGCTGAAAAACTTACTATTACTCCGACCACACCAACCTCTAATCCATTCTTTGGTTCAGTCCCTACTGTCCCTCCAGGCTTCGCAATACTGCTTCCAAAGCATTCAGCTCCGACGCTCCCTACTGTTGCAAAGAAGAACATGGCTAAATCCTCACCTCTCCCTCTTGTAACCTGCAAAAAACTCCCAGCCGCAAATCATTATTCATAATCCCAAATCAAAAACCCTATATGAAAAAAAAATTGACCTTACCCCCCCAATCTGAACTTGTGAATGACTCTGCTCTCCCTTCCTCTACCTCAATCCCAACCCCTGTCTGCTATTACTGTAACCATTGACCCGTCTCCAAACACTTCCCCCCCCCCCCCCCCCNCCGACTCTTGCAGAGAAGCTGAGAAAGTGTGTGGATAAAAGTCTCAAGAAAGAATCTGAACCCACTTTCTCTCCAACTGACACTCCCCAAGTTATCATTCCTGAAGCGGTCTTCAGACCTGGTGCAGAATATCACAAAGATTTCATTATTTGTTACTTTTATGGTCGAGCTCCCTCATACTATCAAATTCAGAGTGTCCTCAATCATTTATGGGGGAAAGGAAAAAAGCTGGAGATCCACGTAAACCCGTTTACCAAATACNAAAGATTTCAGTATTTGTTACTTTTGTGGTCGAGCTCCCTCATACTATCAAATTCAGAGTGTCCTCAATCATTTATGGGGGAAAGGAAAAAAGCTGGAGATCCACGTAAACCCGTTTACCAAATACATAATTCAAAACATGAAATCAAATTTGTTAAAAATCAGGATTCGGAAACTAAATGACATTGACACACCTGAAAGTGTGCTTTTGCAGGAGTATAATCTACAATTCTCCCCCAATTTTCCCTGATAAAATTGCCCATTGGGCTTCTCCCTTTTCTGGGCAAGCAGGAGTGTTACACATGCTTCTTACTGAAATAATTTTTCTTGATGCTTTTGAAGATCTTCACTTTTGATGGTTTCTTTGAAAGGTTCAAATATTTTATCAGGAAAACTTGGGGGAGAATTGTAGATTATACTCCCACAAAAGTTTACTTTCAGGTGTGTCAATATCATTTAGTTTCCGAATCCTGATTCTTAACAAATTTGATTTCATGTTTTGAATTCTGTATTTGCAATACAAGCAGATTGCCATGGAGAAAATGAAGAGGGAGTTTACACCACAGGATCTTGTCCAACAAGGTGCTTAGATGTTAATTAATTCGTTGTTAGACGATAACACTTTGACTGATGAATTAAATGCGCTGAAAATCTTCACTTTATCCTTCACCAAACACTAACCCGTTTACCTCTTCCAACCCGTTTGCTACTCTTTCTCTTTCTCCCCCTAACAATAGCTCCCTTTCTTCCACCCCCCTCCCCCCCCCCCACACTTTTTATTGGTCCTATTCAGGGAGACCCTCAATATTTTTAATGAGCGTTAAGTCATTTTTTAGAATGTCTGTGGCATTGACCACGAGGACAAGCACCGGCCTTTTAGGAGTTGGCTCTATCATAACCAACCATTTTTCGGAGCTATACTGAAATCCCGTGTTAAAGAAATATATCTGAATTTATGACTAATATCTACTAAAGTTGGAACTATACCTCTAACCATGCCAGTGACTATGTCGTATCATCTTGATATGGAAGGATAATGTCCAAGTGAACGTGGTGCAGCAATCATACCAATGCATTACCTACGAAGTGAAAATTGGTCAATCAGAAAAATTTCTCTACTCATCGGTATATGCTTCCAATATCCACGAGGACAGGATAGACCTTTGGGTGGAACTTATAAACCTTCACAACTCCCGCTCGTTGCAATCTATGCCTGGGTGGTGGGAGGAGACTTCAATCAAATCATATATACACCCAGCTGAGCACTCTCACTTGACTGTCAACGCGCGCAATTGATGCTCAGATGATCTCCTTGAGAGATTCTTTACTCCAACTGGGTCTTTTTGACCTTCGGTTCCATGGTTCATTTTACACCTAGACAAACAAGCAACCAAATGCACCAATTTCAAAAAAGCTGGATCGTCTCCTGGTCAATAATTCTTGCGCTACCTTCCCTAACAGTCATGCTACTTTCATGGCCCCTCTGTTCTCGGATCACAGTCCGTGTATCCTTGACCTCAACTTTCAACTACCCAAAGTAGGCACCCACCCTTTTAAGTTCCTAAATTACCTTACCAAACACCTACTCCGAGTCCGGACGAAGCTGATCGCCGAGAGCACCCTGAGACTTCTACTGAGCACGTGCTCCGACCTTCCGACCAGACCAGACCAACAGGTGTACCTCCAGCACGATCCTACACTCCTAAAGTGTCGTACCCTGTTCCACCAAAGAAATCCCGCAAGGATTTCGAAGATGCGAAGTGTAGGGAGATGTTGCGAGACCTCACAGTGAAGATACCCTTGGTTGACGCTGTTCAGATGGTGCCTGCTCTGAAGAGGTTTATGAAGGGATTGGTTTCTGGGAGAGTTTTCGAGGAGGAGAATGTCATGACGGTTTCGAGAGAGTGCAGTGCTGTACTGCAGAATAATGTGCAGAGATGATCCGGGGCAATTCGTCTTGTCCGTAAAAACCGGTAGCACGGTTATTGCGAGATCCCTCTGCCATCTTGGTTCAAGTGTGAACCTCATGCCATACTCAGTGGCGAAAAGACTGGGATACACGAAATTCAAATCCACGTGGATTTCGTTGGTATTCGCTGACAGGTCAACCAAATTTCCGATTGGAGTACTGGAAGATCTACATGTTCAGATCGGTGATACATTTATTCCAGCAGACTTCATGGTCCTGGAACTTGAAGATGAACCACGTACCCTCTGATCCTTCCTAAGCACAGCTGGTGCGATCATTGACGTCCAAGGAGGAGTGATCGATCTCCAGCTAGGAGATATGATCGTACGGTTCGAGATGGACAAGCTCCTCAGGAAACCGATTCTAGACGGCCAGACGTTTGTGATAGATGATGGATCGGAAGTTACAGACGAGGTAGCTGATGAGCTTCTGACCCTTGACCCCCTAGAGGTTGCACAAACTAAGGCGGGAGGAGACTTCGGATTCCTTGACGAGGAGGCTGAAGGAATGGCAAAGATCCTGGATGCTAGCTCGGAGTTCTGGAAATTAGTTGCCTACACCAGTTTGGACGATGAGGAAGACTCCACAGATAAACCAGCCGAGGGAGCACCTGCTTCAATTCCCGGAGCACCTGCTCCGAAGGGGGAATTCGATGGTCCATGGAGCGAGCTGCGAGCTCCTAAAGTCGAGCTCAAAACTCTCCCTGCCGGGCTAAGGTACGTATTTCTAGGCTCTAACTTGACATACCCACCAGTGATAGTGAACTCAGAATTGAATAATGTAGAGACTGCCTTGCTCCTTTGCAAACTTCAGAAATATAGGAAAGCTCTAGGGTATTCACTAGATGATATTCCAGGGATTTCACCAGATCTGTGCATGTATAGGATACATCTAGAAGATGAGTCGTTGACTTCGATAGAACATCAGAGGAGGTTAAACTTGAATCTAAAAGTTGTTGTAAAGAAAGAAATAATGAAGCTTCTAGATGCAAGCGTGATATATGCTATATCGGATAGTTCTTGGATTAGTCCAGTACATGTAGTTCCTAAGAAAGGCGGTATTACTGTGGTTAAGAATGATAGGAACGAATTGATACCCACTAGGACAGTCACAGGACATCGGATATGCATAGATTATAGGAAGTTGAATGCCGCGACCCGGAAAGACCACTTCCCCTTGCCCTTTATTGATAAGATGCTCGAGAGATTGGCTAACCATCCTTACTACTGTTTTTAGATGGTTTTTCAGGGTTCTTCCTGATTCCAATCCACCCAGACGACCAGGAAAAGACGACATTCACTTGTCCTTATGGCACTTTTGCTTATCGCAGAATGCCGTTCGGTTTGTGCAATGCACCTGCGACCTTCCAGCGCTGCATGATGTCTATATTCACTGACCTGATTGAGGTCATAATGGAAGTTTTTATGGACGATTTTTCTGTCTATGGAAGTTCTTTTTCTGTCTGTTTGTCTAACTTGTGCAGGGTGTTGCAGCGGTGTGAGGAGAAGCACCTGGTGCTGAACTGGGAAAAGTGCCACTTCATGGTCAGAGATGGAATCGTTCCTGGGCATAAGATCTCGGAAAAGGGGATCAAGGTTGACAAAACGAAGGTCGAGGTAATGATGAGCCTACAGCCACCTGACTCAGTCAAGGGAATCCGCAGTTTCCTTGGTCATGCTGGGTTCTACAGGCGTTTCATTAAGGACTTCTCCAAAATCGCCAGGCCTCTTACACGGCTACTGTGCAAAGAGGTGAAGTTCGAGTTTGACAGTGCATGCTTGGAAGCCTTCCATACAATCAAAGGAGCTTTGGTCAGTGCCCCGATTGTGCAACAGCCGGACTGGGACCTCTCCTTTGAGGTCATGACAGACGCGAGTGACTATGCCGTGGGAGCAGTTCTAGGACAGAGGAAGGACAAGAAGCTGCACGTAATCTACTATGCCAGCCGCACTCTCGATGACGCTCAGTGCAAATACGCTACCACCGAGAAAGAGCTCTTGGCAGTCGTTTTTGCTTTCGAGAAGTTCAGATCCTATCTTATTGGTTCCAAGGTGATTGTTCACACCGATCATGCAGCCTTGCGATACCTACTCACCAAGAAGGATGCCAAACCGCGGCTGCTCAGATTTATTTTTTTACTTCAAGAGTTTGATTTGGAGATCAAGGACAAATAGGGGATCGAGAATGGAGTTGCAGATCACCTGTCCAGAATGAAAATGGACGACGAGATCCCTTTGGATGATAGTCTCCCTGAGGAACACGTTTACTCCATTGGTGTCTTTAAATCTGACGAGCACCTGCTCCAATACGGAGCACCTGCTCTGACCACCCTTTGCAGTGCGATTGACTGCAGCAGACAACCGAGTTTTCCTTGGTTTGGAGAGTTCGCGAACTACCTTGCGGCAGAGAAGGAACCAGCTGGGTTCGTGGGGAATAAGAAGAAGAAATTCTTCAAAGACATCCGTCATTACTTTTGGAATGAGCCATTCCTTTACAGACATTGCTCCGATGGCGTTTTCCGTCGATGTATGGCCGATGAGGAGATTCCTGGGGTCTTGTTTCACTGTCATAGCTCACCTTACCCTGGACACTTCGCCACCTTCAAAACCGTGTCCAAAGCTCTTCAAGCCAGGTATTGGTGGCCAACCATGTTCCGCGATGCGCAGAAGTTCATACGCAGCTACGATACATGCCAACGACAAGGCAATATCAGTAGGAGAAACGAGATGCCTCAGAACTTCATCTTGGAAGTGGAGGTATTGGATGTGTGGGGAATCGATTTCATGGGACCTTTTCCGAATTCTTTTGGCAACGAGTACATCCTGGTAGCTGTCGATTATGTGTCTAAGTGGGTTGAGGCCTTGGCTATTCCCACAAACGATGCCAAAACCGTCATCAATATGTCCAAGTCTGTCATATTTCCGAGGTTCGGTGTTCTGCGAGTTGTCATCAGCGATGGTGGTTCTCACTTCATCAACAGGGTCTTCGACAATCTCCTGCGAAAGAATGGCGTAAAGCACAAGGTCGCGACTCCATACCAAGACCCTTTATCAATGCAATAATCCTCAATAACACATCTCTCCAATGTTTTTTCTCTTTGTTAATCTTTTCTTGAATATGCTTATCAATAGTCTGATTCGTCCGCAGTCTCACTTCTAGATCCATCCACTGAGTCATGCATATAATATGCCTATGACTTTTTCATGTTCTTTGAGCATTTTTGAAATATTCCTCCAATCTTTGTATCTATTGGCTGCTAACTGATAAACATTTGTTTCTTGCTGGAATAATTTACAACAAACACAAAAGATCCTGTCTTTAGTTTTTGAGTAAACAAGCCACCTCATATCTTGTTTTTCTCCATTTTTTATTTCTCTTGTATAAGATGAATGAGAAAAACATCTGCCAATATAATCTCTGAGAAAATAATAATCAATTGGAGGTCTTATTATTGGACTCTTTTCAACCAGAAAATCTCTTAATCTATTGTTAATTTTTCCCCAATTTCCAGATCATTGACATCCCCATCTATAAGATATTCCTTAACATTAAATGTTTCCTCCTCTCCATTCTCATCGGCTTCTGCATTTTTCTCTTGCTTTTCATTCTCATCCTCATTCTCATTCTCATTCTCATTCTCATTCTCCTCCTCATTCTCCTCCTCATTCTCATTCTCATTATATTTTATATTCCCAGTCTCATTCTCATTCCCATCTAACTTATCGGTTTCTTCTATGACTACAGCTTCAGCAGTTTTGGGAATACATACCTCAACAATGAATTAGTTAAGGCTTTTGTCTCTTCTTCTCTTTTCTTCTTGTTCCTTAACTTTTCTTCACTTCCCATAACATGTTTTATTCTTTTCGAAGACATGTTCATTAGCTACTGCAATTAAAATATATGTTAAATAGATGATTAGTCACAAACTCACAGTGAATAAATAAATATAAAAACAAACTTATCATGCTTTGGAATTTCAACGTAGATAACAATAAGTTTTCTTTATTCTAACCTAACCTAATAAGACAAAAATCAAAAATCTTATATATATAATTAAGCAATTTCTCTTTCCCGAGAAGAAGCCACGTTACTTTTTCAGCGTTCCGCCACGTGTCATTTTCCTTTCTTTATTAAAATTATCGATTGTGACCAATTTTGCAAAATGGGCTTAAGTCTAACATATAACCCAAATAGGGCTTCTTCCTTCTTCATCGAGAACTCACAGTCCATAGATGATCCTTCCACTTCTGCCGCCTTCTACAACTGTAACCGCAGCTATAATTCAAGTTCCAAACCATTTACCTCGCATTCGCCTAATCTCACTATTCAAAACCTCTCCTCCTATTATTAAATGAAGAGCTCGACGTTGCTGTTGAATTGGATCCTAATTGCGCCGCATTCTTCGCCGATCGTGCTCAAGCCAACATCAAATTGATCACTTCACCGTATAATCTCTGCCTTCCCTTAAATCACCCAAAGATACTTAATTTAATTAGACGATTCTTCGTCTTCTTATGTTTTTGGGTTTAATCTATCTTTTTGCTTTTTTAGCTTCTTTATTGATTTGCTTCTTTGTCCTTGTTGAATAAAAAACAGTGTCCGAGATCTTTGCTAAGCTGTTGAGTTGTTGTTTGAACTAATCTCATGACTTAGTCTAGACAGAATAAGACTTCTGTGATAGTAGGAGTCGGAGTCGTAGTTGTTAAACGTTTTTCAAGTTGTTGTAAGTTCAAGAGCTATATAATGCTCTGTGTTTCCTCGGTTTTTAATTAAGCAATAAGAAAAGCACTTTTGATTTCTTCTCTGATACAACAAGTGGTATCAGAGCAAAAAGCCTGGTACAGAGAAGTGAAAATGAGTGATAAAGATACTTTCATGATACCAAAGTTTGAGGGAGATTACGAGCATTGGGCAATGCTCATGGAGAATTTGCTGAGGTCCAAACAATGGTGGAGTCTCGTGGAGACAGGGATCACACAACCGGAGAGAGGAGTGATCCTGACTGGTGCACAGAGAACGGAGATGGCCGAACTCATTGTCAACAATCACAAGGTGAAAAATTACTTGTTTGCTTCGATCGACAAAACAATACTCAAGACGATACTGAAGAAGGAGACTTCCAAGGATCTGTGGGAGTCCATGAAAAGAAAGTGTCAAGGAAACTCTCGGGTGCAAAGTGCTCAGCTACAAAGGCTGAGAAGAAGTTTTGAAATACTGGAGATGAGGAGTGGAGAAACAATCACCAGCTACTTCTCAAGGGTCATGGAGATTGCCAATGACATGAGAAACTTGGGAGAGGATATGCCGGATTCAAAGGTAGTTGAAAAAATCCTGCGGACTCTAGTAGAGAAGTTCACATACGTCGTATGTGCGATTGAAGAATCCGACGACATGTGATGACTGTTGACGGATTGCAGAGCTCATTAATGGTGCATGAGCAGAACCTGAGTAGACACGGAGGAGAAGATCAAGTCTTGAAAATGGAAGAAGAGTGGAAATTCAATGGTGGAAGAGGGCGAGGAAGATACTCACCGCAAGGAAGAGGACGTGGTGGATATCAAGGTTGTGGTCGAGGAAGCACAAGTTTCAACAAAGACCAAGTGGAGTGTTTCAAGTGCCGTGAGAAGGGACACTACAAATCTGAGTGTCCTGAGTCGGAAAAAGAAGCTAACTATGTGGAAATGGAGGAAGATGTGTTACTTATGGCACAAATGAATCTCACAAAGGAAGAAGAAGAACATGTGTGGTATTTGGACTCGGGTTGCAGTAATCACATGTGTGGAAATAAGGATTGGTTTCTGGATCTGGACAGGAGCTTTCGTAAGCAAGTGAAATTGGGAGACGGCAGACGAATGCAAATGGAGGGAAAAGGGAGCCTCCGTCTAAGGATCAACAAAATTAATCAAGTAATCTCATCAACTTATTATGTACCAATTCTGGAAAACAACTTGTTAAGTGTTGGCCAGTTGCAGCAAAAAGGCCTGCGGCTCATCTTTGATGATGATATGTGTGAAGTCTGGCACAAACAATAGAAGAGAGTGATTATGAATTCAAACATGTTGCAATCAGAGCAAAGGTGTTAGGTGCAAAAGAAAAGAAAGAGGATGATAAATTTATAGTTGATTTTAGTGATGAGGAAAAAGAAAGAAAAGATTCAGGAGGCATAAGAGAGATGACGCAGGAGAATAATGATGAAGCTGAGCATAGAGAAAAAGAAAGGAATGATCCACGAGAGATAAGAGAAGAAACACAAGAGAATAATGAAGAAGCTGATCATGGAGAAGAAGAAGATCATGCGATCGAAGCTTTAGGTTCGCAAACACAGACAAACACACCTGAACCAACAATGGTGAGTTCGAGCAGAAGAGGAACAGGAAGAACCTTGTCGAGACCTGTCTGGATGAAGGATTATGAGTGTAAACTCATAGAAGAAGAAGAAGAAGATTTAATTGCTATGTTTGTAGAAGAAAGTGATCCAGTCAAAGGCGTTGAACATGAGAAATGGAGGAAGGCAATGGAAGCTGAAATCAAATTAATAAAGGAGAACAACATCTGGGAGTTTGTTCATGAACCGGGTGGACCAAGTCAGGCGGTGTGGCTGAGTAACATGCTAGCTGAGATCGAATTCACTCAAGGTAATGGAACGTTATTGCAGGACTGTGATAACAAATCGATAATCAAGTTGTCTAAAAATCCAGTTCTATATGAAAGAAGCGAACACATGATGAAGCTGGTAAAGAAGAACAGTAAACTGGAAACATAGCATTTCCAGTTTAGGGGAGGGATTGTTGAATAAAAAATAGTGTCCGAGATCTTTGCTAAGCTGTTGAGTTGTTGTTTGAACTAATCTCATGACTTAGTCTAGACTGAATAAGACTTCCGTGATAGTAGGAGTCGGAGTCGTAGCTGTTAAACGCTTTCGTAGCCATTCCATCCAACACCGCTTATGTCACTTTCAACAACCGATCCTCACAGCAAGTTTTAGTTTGTCTTGGGATTAAAGAAACTTGAAGAAAGATGGGGAAGTTATGGGTATCACACTTCTCTTCCTCGATGAGAAGGTGAAGGTGACTTCTCATGTTACTTTTCGGGGGCTGGATTGTTTCTTGAATGTCGGGACTGGATTCTCTATCTGTGAAATCGGGTATATTTGTTAGTGAGTTTTGAGGATTATTGTGTTCTTTATGGTATAGTTGTGTTTTGTGTCTATCTATTCATTCTGTCCATGCCAAAAAAAAACCCCCAAAAAGAAATAAAAAACTTTCTAAAAACTGTTATCAAGCAACCAAAATAAGCAAACTTACACCAGTTTTGCAGGAATAAACTACAGGTTAAACTTCACTTTGTTCTATAATATCATGGTTTCATAAAACCACCATAAGTACATCACACAGTAACAATTAGTAAACAGAAACGGCACGAACAAGTTCAATAATCCTTACTTAAAAAGCACAACGTCCACACTTCTGAACATACCAACTAACAAGCACATCAGGAGTATTTTTCATCTCAGTCAATTAATTCAAACACACGATTGTCCAACATCTAAACCAGCGCGACAATTGCAAAGAAACACTTGAAACAGTGATTTACTGATTTCCCTACGCAAATTGCGAGACTCTTAACATTTTTTCCGAAGACGACTGCTTGATACTATGTAAACAAACTTCCTAAACAAGTAAACCTACTACATAAAAGAAATAAAATTGCAAAAATTAAAAAGAAATAAAAATAACAATTTGAGCCCAACATAAATACACAATTTGAAAAATATATATGAAAGTTAACGAAAAAAATATCGAAAAATATATATAACAATAGACAGTATATAAAAAATTACTACAAAAATAGAAATATACAAAAACACGATCTCACCCTAGGCATGCGTGGGGTTAGCAGCTCATCTAGTCTTTATAATGCAATACAATATAATAACTGAATGAACCCAAAATTTCAATTTAATAATCAATACGATCATGAAAAAAAAAAACCCCATCAAAGATAACTACAGAACTTAACACTAAGACCAAACATAATAATAATAACTACAGTCGTCAGTCTACAGATATGAGGTTAAAACAAAATTGAAAATCATACCAAAAAGAAGAATAAAAAGCAAGGCCAGTGTTATTATGACTACAACTCTGCAATATAAAAACAAATTGGAGAAGAAGAGATGGATTGTATTGGCAAAAGGTTTTTTGTTTTGTTTTGGCCTACAACGACTTATTAAATTTAAATTAAGATAACTTTTTAATTTCTTTTTTTAGTTATTATATCTCTATAATATTAAATGGGAAGATATATTTAAAAAATACTCAAAAGAAACCTCATATTTACAAGAAATGCCATTAGGATTATTTGACAACATGTGAAAGATATTTCTTTGACAAACAAACATATGAATTATTTTTGTCATCTTAATTATTTGTATAATTATATCTAATCGGATTATTAGTATAAATTTAGTAAAATCCTAGAAAAATCAGATCATATCTCCAACAAATATAAATATCTTTTAATATCTAAAATTATAAATAACAAAAATAAAAAGAAAAGCTCACATTTTTTTACGTCAACCAAAATATTATTCTACATTATTTTGTTTATATTAAATATTTGATTTTTTATTATGTCATAGACCTATTTTTAAAAAATATTAAAATTAAAAATATTTGATGAACAAATAATACAGTATATACTTTTAGATTAAAATAAAACTCATAAAATAAATTTTTAGAATCCTAAATTAATTTGTAAAATAATTTAATATAGAGATTATAATAACAAAATATAAAGTAATTTTCTGTTTTCCGAACCAACAAATAACCTGAACCGAACCGAAATAAATAACTGAATGTCCACTCCTACGCAAAATGATCGAAAGTACAATTCATAAAATTTACCTGTAGACATAATAAATAAATTGATAATAAACTAATATTATATCAATATTATATTTAATAAAATTTAATTATGACATCAATAATAACAAATCAAACCAAATTTCCTCAAACCAAATCATAAAAAATATGGGAAAAACATAATTGCTCCGCGCAAACGTGGGTATGTTCTACTTGTTTACGTTGAGTTATATGTTAAAAATTGGTATTAATTGAGTTTTTTTTTTAAGTAAGAAACGAAAAAAAAATTAACGTGTGGAAGACCGATCTATTGTTATAAATTTTCTAAAATTTAGCACTAAACTATAAAAAACCATTTGTAAATTTAAGGATCAAAAAAAATTATTAAAATAGAGGGCCGCAAGCCATGCTTGCTATGCTTGGTCTCAGGGCCGGGCCTGGGCAGGTATTGAAGAGGATACCAGGAACAATGGAGTGGAGAGTTAGAAGACTATACACTATACAACTCAATGAGATGGTGTCAAAGCGAGCCAAGGAGAATGATACTGACTCAAAGACCTCTTGTCATTGATTTTGAAAGCTCGAGAGTTCGATACTTTTGCAATGAACGTATTTACGGCGGAATATATTAGCGCTGTGACTTATGAGCATCTTCTTGCTGGCTCTGCAACTACTGTTTTCACATTATCGTCTATTCTCTACTTAGTCTCTGGTCATCTTGAAGTTGAGAAACGTCTGCTTCAAGAAATTGACGGGTTTAGAGGCCATGATCTGATCCCGACTTCCCATGCTTTGCAACAAAAATTTCCATACCTCGATAAGGTGCTTTATTCACAAAAACAAAAAACCAAGAATTTGTTTTTCTGTCAAAGTAGAAGAATCTTTATGGATGTCTGTGCTTTACCTTCTTTCTAGGTCATCAAAGAGGCTATGAGATTCTACATGGTGTCCCTCCTTTGGTTGCAAGGAAAACTGCAAACAAAGTGGAGATAGGACGTTACCTACTCGGCTACTCCCCAAGGTAAATCCATCAACTCATTAGCCTTGCATTCCGGTGGCTACCCTCATTCAAACCACTTTTAGTTACCATTCACAAGTCTGATACAAAATAGTGTAGTAGATACCAAAATAAAACTAAAACTTTTGAATGGTTAAGAAAAAGCAGATTAGTCAGTTTCGGCTATTGTTATCATTTCTTAGAACTGATTTGTTCCTTATTACTTACCTTGTGCTTTTAGGGGACATGGGTTTGGTTGGCATTAGGAGTTCTAGCAAAGGACCCCAAAAACTTTCCAGAGCCAGAAAAGTTCAAGCATCCGAACGGGGAAGAGGAGAAACTTAGACATCCATATGGTTTCATCCCGTTTGGCATTGGTCCACGAGCCTGTGTTGGACAGAAATTTGCTCTCCAAGAGATCAAACTCACGTTGCTACATCTCTACCGTCATTACAATTTCAGACATTCCCCAGAAATGGAGAAACCACTTCAGCTTGATTATGGTGTAATTCTTAACTTCAAGAATGGTGTTAAATTAAGCTCAGAGCCATCAAAAGATTCTGATTCTTGACACTACTGATTATATAAATAAACTGAGAGTGTCATGTTGAAATAATAGTGAAAAATTGCAATTTTATATTTAAATTCACGGTAATCAAAAACTCCAATGTAATTTCAGAGGGAAAAAAGAACAAATTAACATACACAGATATCTCACAACACATACAACAACAAGCTGTTGAAACTTTCCTCAAGCAATTGACCTCAGTCTCACTTTACCCTCTCTGCTTCTCGAACCTAGTAGGAACACCAAGTGGTTTGGAGAAACTAACGTAAGAAGGATCAGAGACAGGACTGCTCTTCAATTCCCCGGTAAACAAACCGGAGTTCTTCATAAACTGAAACTCATCCATGGATTGCCTGAGAACACGGTTAGTTCTTCGCTTAGCCTTTGTTGACTCAGTCATGCTCATGTAACTTGGCTTGTTCTTGTTTGCTTGACTGCTAGAGTTGTCTGAAACAAGTCCAGTTGTTCCAGAAGCAGGTGTGGTTGAAGTGCAGATAGACGACGAACCGGGGCTCTCGTTAAAGTCATAACAAGGACTTGAAGATAACGTATGAGGAGGTTTTGCAAAGACCCGAGTTGTCACATTGTTTCTTCGAACTTTAACAACATCCACTGTTTCGGGTGTCTTCAAATGTTTAGGAGGAGGCGTTGAGGTATCTGTAGTGTCCATAATTCTAGTCTCCCATGGCCGAGCAGCCATCCAACGCTCCAACCAACTCCATCCCCAACTATTCTTATCAAACTCTTGGCTTTTGAGATATGAGATTGAGTTGTTTGTCTTGAGGTTTGAGTTAGGAACTGATCTCCATTGCTGCAGAATAACCCAAAACTCAGATTCAGAAAATGAGTACAAAAAAGAGCTGAAAAAAAGTTAAAGAGTGAGTGCATAATTACCTTTTGAGCTAGAGCATAAGCCAATGCACGTTCTCTCTTGAACGCACCTTCTTGTCTCTGCTGCAACTTCGTTTTAATATCATCTACTGTGCCTTTCCTATCGCACCAACCTTCCTGAGAGTATATCAAAAAAACAAGTCTAACATTTTGATGTGAATCAACCCAATGAGGACAGAGAAAAAAGAAAGCCAAAAAGACAATAACCTCGACTTCTTTCAGTAGATCAGATTTGCTTCTGTGTTCATCTAAAATCTTTTGCACAGCTTGTCCTTCTACAGTCATCCTCACACGACGAGCTCTAACACGAGCCTGAACTCGAACAAGAGCTTGCATGCACCTCAGTGTTACAGCTGCTTGTTTCCTCACTTGCCTCCCTCTCACTAAAGCTTGTAGTCTTACTATCCCTTTCAACGCCCTCAATGCTCTTCTCGCCTAATAACAATAAAATAAAATTCATGAATCCAATATACAAAAACTCACCAAGAAACCACTTTAAAGCTCTCAAATTGAATGCTAAGGAACTTTCAAATTCAATGCTCAAGTGAGAAAAAGCCCTCAAATTGGTTTTATGTTTTCTCAATTCTATTAAACTCATCAACAAACCACTAAAAGCCCTCAAATTGAATGCTAAAGAACCTTAAGTTCAAATTGATTGTGAAAAAAGCCCTCAAATTGGTTTTATAGTCTCTCAATTCAATTCAACTCAACAGCTTAAACTCATCAAGAACTGCTAAAATGTACTCAAATTTGTTTTCTATACTCTCAATTCAATTCAAGAAAAAGCTTAAACTCACCAAGAAACCTCGAAAAGCGGTTTGGATTCTGATAGCAGCCCATTCTTCTCTAACAGCTTTGAAATCTTTAGGAGGAGCTCTGAGCACAGTTGCAACAGCGGCAGAGTAAGCATTGGAGGAAAACGAACCTTCTGATTCAGACCGATGTCTTCCCTTAAAACCCTTCCAAGACGAAGCTAACTCCCCTGAAGTATTCCTCCATAGCTTCCACTTCTTGTTCTTCCCATTACCCTTTTCCTGAATAAAACAAACAATCACTCTTCAAGTTACTTAAGAGAAGAAACCAAAGTGGGTTAAAAGCACTTACGAGTTCATCTTTCTCTGGCTTCTTGAGACCAATAATTGACTTAACCCATTTCCCTGAAGCACCCATCTTGTTGTAGATAGAAAAAGTTTCGATCTTTATGACTTAACGCAATGAAAAACCTGAGATTTTTTTTTTCAGGTGAGTAGAAAGTTTGAGAGAGATGGAGAGAGAAAGAGAGAGTATTGGAGAATGTGAAGTTGTGGTGGTAATGGAGGGAGTGGTGAGTTAAAGAGACGTTTTTGAAATTTGAACAAATCACAAAAAAGGACAAAAAAAGGTTTATTATTTAAAAAAACAAAAGTTTGCTCGAGTCTTTAGGCTATTGTCTTTGATTGTGTTTCACACTTATTTACTTACACAACTGTGTACCTCCTCAGAGTTACAGGCACGAAAAAGAAACACCATGAAAAGGCACGAAAAATTATAAATATAAATATTATTATATATATTAGGCTTTTTGTTCTTTTTTTTAGAGACTCACTCATGTAATGCCTTGTTTTTATTATTAGTTATTATTGTTGTATCATTGGATTCGAAATTTAAACTCCCAAAAATGTTGCAATCAGATTTACGAAACACATTCTCTTTTAAAAGCAATGCCCTTTTGGACTTTGTGATTTGTACTTATAGACCGATGACTTATTTAACTAGAACTTGAGTAAATATAAACGAATTTTAATACCCCAATTTATCACACATGTGAAATTGTTTTCTAAAAATACTGCATTATATTTTTAACAATTTTTTTGGGAAAAGCCTCTTAACCTTATTTATCAAAAATAATGAAAACTGTACTACAGTCGTTACCATTTTGATAATCCATGAAGGCCTAAAATAAAAAAGGAAGATTTTGTGATTGGTTGTAGTTTAACACTGTACATGTTAATTGTGATAGCAAGAGACTTTTTTGTTTTATATTGTGGAGAGTGTATTTAATATAATATTTAAGAAAATTTTAAGATGATTTAATTTTTGGTGAATTTTTGTATGATTTTGGATGAATTAAGAAAATTAATATGCTTTTAATTAGAAAATATAGTAATAAATCCTCCAATTAAAGATAAATTGTAATAAAACCCTTAAATGATACATTTCTAAAAAAAAACTCGTAAAATCTGTTAATGTAAAAGTCTCTTCATTTATAATTTTATCATGGATAGACTTTTACATTTATTGATTTTAAATTGAAATTATATAATTGAGAGGTTTTATTACTACTTATCTTTAGTTGAGGAGTTTTGTTATTATATGATATGTATGAACAAGGCTACTGCTTTTGCTAAACCAAAACTTATTTGAATATTTTATAGAGAAATCTACCTAAATTATTATATTCCCTTATAATTAAACCACTCCATGTTCTATATAAAATCATGTGATTTGGATTTTTAGGTTTTTAACCAAGTAATCCCACCAAGTTATCTTAAAATTAAAATAAATCATCTAAAATTTACTAGATATAATATTTTTAATAGCAACAAATTTTAAAGTAGAATTTAGAATCATTAGTTTAATAACACAGAATTTTAATATATTTTAAAAATTTTATATTTGAATAATAATAGATTTACTATTTTAGTATAAATCATCTCAAACCTCTTTAAATCATATGATTTTGGTCTTGATTTGAATTAATAAAGTTTCTATATTTTTTAGTTGTTTATCACTTTGTTCTAACTTTTAATTCAGTGAAAAATGTTTGATCTTTTAGATATAAAGTGGTCTAGAAAATTCTTAATCGAGTATTTCATTTACATTCAAGAAGACAAAAAAAAAATAGATGTAAATATTTATTTATTTTGTTGAATAATAAATTTTACATTCTAAAAAGTTAAATATGAAATTGAAAAAGAAATTGAAGCACAATATTTTTAAATTATTTAAAATATGATAAATAAATATTTCACATATAATTAGTATTGTATTACAACTTAAAATTTTGTATGAACTAAAATATAAATTTATTTAAAATTTATTTGGGGTTTGACTGGTGAAATGATAGAATAAATAAAGTAGAGTAATATAGAGTAGTTGGGAGGAAAAAGATAAGAAAAAGTAGTAGAGTAACAGAAAGTAAAAAAAAAAACATAAAATAAATTAATATATTTATCAGTTTATGTTTTACTCCAATTTTTTTCTACTAAACAAGAGAAAAAGTATTGCTAACAAACAGGAAAAGACAAAATAAAAACAATGGTTTAAGCGAGAATGAGAGTAAATATTATTTTTCATTTTTTAACTTGATTGGTAATGAATAGTGGAAATTGGAATAACTACAATTTTTTACTCAATACTTTTACTCTAAAAAGTTAACCAGTCAGACCCTTTATGTATATTTTGTTCACGGAAGAATATTTGTATTTTGTATCAAAGATTTACCAAACATTGTCGTTACTAAGCAGATAATGTAAATCATAATTCATTTTCAAATTTTGTCGTGGTTGGATGATCCGACCAATTGGGTTAGCCCACAGTTTAAAACACTGTTAATAAAATAGTCCATGTTTCCTCGAATTTAATTTAAAAAGTTGTTGAAATTGAAAACTTTGACGGTTCCGTTCATTTGACCGATGAGTTTTGAGTCAACGGCACGCATGCTATCACGGAAAGGAATTTCAAAATACGAGAAATCAGAATATTTTGTTACTACAACAAAATACTTTAATTCAGCAGAGCACGGTTTTGGTTTTATTGATTTTTCTCTTTTAAAAGATTTTCTATTCAGAAATGGATAAACTCAAACACACAAGTTTTGACATTTTAATTCATACAGGTTTATCAATATTTTGCGTAAGATTTTTAAGTTATCTCCACCTCAAACTATAACTCAAATCATTCCTCGTTTAAATCCAGAAAAATAAAAGGATCTCAAAAAACCATTTGGGTACAGAAATTTTGAAACTTTGAAAATAGAAGTTTTGCCGCCAGTGTCAACCACCGTAAAATTCCTCGTCTGTTTAGAGAAGAAACCATTGGTCGCTACACTGCTAGCTCTCTCACTCGTCATGATATTCCGGAACCTTCCTCCTTACCATGACCACCACCATTCGTCCTTGCTCCACCTCTCCACTTCCCACGAAACTCAATTCAAATGCCATTCGACACGTGAAGCTCGCTACATATATACTTAGCCAACTTCGCAGTCAGATCAAGGTGAGATCTAGAAGAATGAATTAATGGATGTTACTAATGAGTCGACTCAGCTCATCCTCTCTCAGATTCCATAACGAGTTGGCTCTTTTAACGGAGAAAAGCTCATGGCGCTTGTCGTAACAGACTTGAAATGAAAAACCAACCGTAAGCATTGTGGGTTGTGCTTCTGAAGATGGAGACAACCAGTATGGACATGATCATCAAGAACCAGTTGATGACGGGAATGTAGATTTGACCCATCCGTTCTTAGAAGTGTGGGTTATCTTCAACCTCGGGAAGCAACCGAGAGCCATAGCTTGTTTGACGCATGAGAAAGTCGCAGAGATCATGGCTTAGCTCGCTATCATTGCTGGTAATGTCGCAATGACAAACACCGGCCAGAACAGACTCTCTGCACTTTCAAAAACTCCAGCACACTGCGCATCACAATATCAACAAAAAAAATTGAGCCGAGGCCTTCGGATATATTGATTCATTACATGGAACTGAATCATAGAAAATGCGATCTGAGGCATCAAGATGCTTTGTTAGATAAGCAGCTTGACGGTACTCTTATGACGGTGATGTCGTACTTCGTATTATAGTAAAAGGAATTACATATCATATTGATAGAGAGAGCTCTGTTATATACAGAGTTTACAGAGTACACGTAAGGTAAGAATATATACAATAATTAAGATGACGAGATCAAAGGGATTCTAATAGAGCCGTTAGTGATATATACGATAATACACCCCCTCAAGATGGACGTGCCGGAGAGAGGCCAATCTTGAATCGTAAATTTTCATATCGTGGTCGAGAGAGTGGTTTTGTAAGAGCATCCGCCAATTGGTCATGGGTTGAGACATGAGAGACAGGGACAAGGCCGGTTTGGACTTGATCGGGAACAAAATGGTAAGCGAGGCTGCGAGGGCAATGTGCTTCATGCGTGAGTGAAAGACCGGATTGGCTGCTAAGTACGTTGCTCCGATATTGTCACAGTAGATCACTGGTGTTTGTTGAATAAGAAGATGTAGTTCAGTCATGAGTGATCGTATCCAACATAACTCCACAGCTGTTGAAGCCACTGAACTATATTCTGCTTCAGTTGAGGATCTAGCACCACCAGTTTGCTTTTTCGAGGATCAAGCGATGGAATGACGTCCTAGATAAACTATGTAAGCTCCGGTGGAGGTGTATTCATCTTTGTTTCCAGCCCAGTCAGCATCAGTGAAAGCGTAAAGAATTGGTGGATTAGTAGCTGTGAAGTAAATTCCATGGTTCGTTGTGCCGGAAAGGTATCTCAGAATAATCTGCTGGACGATGGGGTTGTCTCACAAGGAAATAAAAAAATTCCTTCACACACTTTTAAAATTTGGGTATCTAAGGAAAATAAAAGTTCTACATAGGTAAGATTAACAGGGTTGAACGGGAAAAAAAAGAAAGAGTTTTAAAACATAAAGGAGAAGTGTGTGTATCCATAGGTCACATAGGGTTCAACATGGCAAATCATGTTAATGGTCACCTTGGAGACCTTTAAGAACACTATTGAAAATCTGCAATGAACTTTCCAAACTTTAAGATACAATCGTAATTAGCCTGGAATATAGAAATTCTCTTAATTATATAAATTTTTAATTTGCATAAACTTCTTTATTTACTCGTACACTGTTTAATACCAATATAACACGTTAGACATGCTTTAGTTTAAATGTTCATAAGTTCATTTTGTAAAGTAAGGCATTAACTTTGTTTTTTTTTCAAGCAATCTTAAAGCCAATAATACCTTCCTTCCACAAAGATAGATTCTCAACAAATGTAGCGAATGTTAGTCTATAAATAAAGATTCAAGTTTCTAATTAATTAACATACAAAATTTTATGGAAAACCCAGAAGCACTTTTTATTATAAACATTTTATTGTAGAGAGTCCACCCGAGTATTATAAAAAATCTTCTGATGTTAGAAAATGCATTCTTTGTGAAGAATATATCCCTTCTTTGTCTTCTTATTTTCATTGTCGTGATTGTAATTTCAATTTTCACAAAGAATACCTGAGCACATTGTTCGAGTCGAATCAGACAATAAAGAGTTCAAAGACACAAGCATACACTCACCTTCATTCGCAAAATGAATACCTTTAACTGTGCTGCTTGTGGGCAGGTACATAAAGACAAGATGAATATGTATGGATGTTTGCTATGCAATTTCTTTGTTCACAGAAAATGTATGTATTTACCAAAGGTCATAAAGCTTATTCATCACTCACATCGCTTGTTTCATACATTTCAAGTTCTTGATTGGAAGAACTGTCAAATCTGTAATGATCCACTTTTTTTTATGAATATGGAGGATATATTTGTATTGACAAGACGTATAATTATAAACTACATTCAAATTGTGGAAGACGTAAAGAGATATGGGATGGAAAAGATGTCGAACGAGAACCTGAAGAAATGAGTAATTCTGAAGATGTTACGTTTTTATCGTTGGAGGAGGTAGATGACAAAAAATCCATCATTTTAGTCATCACCATGATCTAATGAGACTTTGCGTCAATGATGAAGAAGAAGAAGGGCGGGTATGTCAAGTATGCGTCCTTCCCATTGGCTTTGATAGTTTCTTGGGTTGTAAAGAATGTGATTTTACACTACATGACACTTGTGCAAGTCTTCCACGGAAGATGGAACACATGTTTCACCGTCATCCACTAACCTTACAAGTGAACATGATGAGCATCAAAAAAGGGTTCTTCAATTGTTCTAAATGTGAATGTATCGGTGCTGCTTAGACGAATGTGAGTTTAAAATGGATGCAAAGTGTGCTTCCCTTACTGATCCATTATACAATGGAGCGCACCAACATCCTCTCACTCTATTAGCCAGTGGGGGGCATTGTTACGAATGCCCCTTGGATTTGGAACCAAAGCTCGCAACTCTACCAGTGTTGATAAAATGCAAGTATGACACTCATCCACTTACCCTATGTTTTGCTTGTAAAATATGTGAAGTAGAAATAAAATATAATTACCCAGATTACCCAGGATCTCTACGGCTGCACTGACTGCACTACCACTCTGCATTGTTGCGTGTGCAGCAGGGAAATACCCATATCTAAAACCTGGTCTTACGATCAAAGTGAACGGATTTGAGATTGAGATTGCATCTAATAGTCTTTCTCGCTCGATATGCCATGCATGTCACTCTATCTGCCAATACAAACTGGTTTTATGATCTATCAACTGCATTACCACTTCATAGAAGATCCTGGTCTCTTGCAATCCTATGTTTAAAGTGCTTGTGTAACATCTTTCTCCTTGTGTATTTTCTTTACCTTTTTATTTATTGTTAATGAAGTATGTATGACAAATCAAATCTTGATTTGCATTCAATTTAGTTGTAATTTAAACTATCATAAGTCGAATAACTTTGTAAAATAGTTTTCAAATATTATCTACTTTAAGAAAATAGATTATACATTTAGTAAATTTATCTTATATGTTGAATTTTGAAAACATACTTCAAAATTATTTCAAAATTAACGGTGACTCCTACTAATCTCAAACATGGAAAATAAAAATTTCAAGTCTCAGCCTCAATGACAACAAAACCGAACAACAACATGCTTCAATGTCCATTACTAATAAAAAGTTTTCTAATAGATTATACATTTAGTAAATTTATCTTATATATTGAATTTTTGAAAACATACTTCAAAATTGTTTCAAAATTGACGGCGAATCCTAATAGTCTCAAACATGGAAAACTAAATTCTAAGTCTCAGCCTCAATGACAACACAAGCGAACAACAGCATACTTCTATGTCCATTGCTAACAAAAAGTTTCCCAGGGAGACTTGGAGCAAAAATGCTTACGTTCAGTTCATTCTCCTAATGAGCTCGTTGATGAAGTTCTCACAGTTTCCAGCGTCTCCACCTTCAACATAATGGTATCTCTTCTTCTTCACCCCTGCCAGGCTGCCAATGGAGCCTTCAGGTATAAAAAATTGTTGTTGGCTCCCTTGAAACGTGGCCCAACCATCATGATCTTGTGTATTATATCCTCCACGCAGATTATGCTCTGCCATTATAACTCTCAGAGCCGATCCTCAGTTTTAGAAATTGGAAGCATAATGTTTAATTAGGGTTTTGTCTTGGGTTTCCAAATCAAAACCAATTTGCACTGAGTGGATTAGCCCTAACCTTTATATATTAATTCATTATTTTTTAGATTTCCAATGTGGGACATTTATTATTAACACCCTCCCTCATGCTCAGACATCTAAGTCTGAAGCGTGGACAATGTAGGAAAAACATCCACAGGGTGGCTCAACATCAGAATTTTAATTGTGGCGGTGGTGGTGTAACGCGACAGCGGTGGCTTGTTAATTAATTAGGTCACATAATCTTACCCTCTAATACGATATTAAATTAGGGCTTTATTCTGGATTTCTAACTTAAAAACAATTGACAATAAATAGATTGGTCCCGACCCTTTATATATTATTTCATTATTTTTTAGATTTTGGATGTGGAACATTTATTATTAATACATAAATTTTTTTTGCTCCGTTTACATTTAAAAAAATTCCTGTAAAAGATTCGGCTTTGACAAATAAAAAAAATCTTTAGTAGAAAATATGTTTGTAGAAGATATCTTTGGTAGAAGAAACATATTTTTTTAAAAAATAAAGGTTGAAAAAATGGAATTGGAACGGAAAAAGAGTAATAGGAAGAAATAAATGTTGTTCCTCTGTTGGATTAAATAATCACTAGTGGGGTCAATGTTTTAAAAACTGAAATGGACAATAATCAGAATACGCTTTCAAGTATCTTGGGTTAACCCAGTTCAACTGGTTTTACCAGATTCTTACAAACTACATAATATGGCTAGCGGTATCAGATTTAATATGGCTAATGGTATCAGATTTAATATGGCAAGATATACATGTTTCCCATATGCAATATATACGTACATTCATTTTTTTATTGATATACATAATTCAATATTCTGAGACTGCTCGACTTCAGAAGCCAATTTGCATGTTAGGCGGGAGTCTACGATGTGATACTCAATTATGACCCGGGAGATATTAGTGTATTAGAAAAATAGAAATCCCTTCTAACATTAAATGTATAAATCATTAATGCACTTATTATTTCTCTATCAATTGTTCCCGTAGAATTCATAAAACATCAAAGCATCGAATCTCCCGATGTAATATCGTTCATATATCCAAATGGAGAGGACCTTGAAGAAATTCCAGATCATTTTACGGAAGAAGACAAGTTGGAAGCAGTCCCAACCATATACGCGAACCCATAAACTGAAAAAGAAGAGTATGGGTGCGATTGGGAATAGATGGCGAAGATACGCCTCTACATTGCAGACGGAGGAGTCCCTACCGACAAATGGACAGCACGAAAACTAGAAGCAGAAGCAGGTCGCTTTGTCCTTTTGGATGGCAACCTCCTCAAATGGAGACATTTTAGTCCGCTTACGTCCCGTGTGGAAGGGAAAAAAACTAAAATAATCATGCAAGAGGTACACAGTGGGTCATGTGGAAACCATTCAGAGAAAGGGCTCTTGACATCAAGATCAAAAGACATGGATATTTCTGGCTGACTATGATCAAAGATTGCGAGAAATTCTCCAGAAAATGCGAGAAATGTCAACGCTACGCTCCAACGATTCAACAACCAGCTTATATGCTCCTGTCGATATCGTCACCATACCCATTCATGTGTTGGTCCATGGATATCGTTGGTCCCATGCACAAGTCTAAGCAAAAGCAGTATTTGCTCGTACTGATTGATTACTTTTCCAAATGGATTTAGGCAGACTCATATGCTTGCATTAAAGACGCACAGGTGGAGCCTTTCATCTGGAAAAACATCATATGCAGGCATGGAGTTCCTTACAGAATCGTTACAGATAACAGTTTGCAGTTATCTCAAGCCGTTTTGTAGGATTTTGCGAAAAATGGTTAATCCGCCTAAGTTTCTCAACTCCAAGATATCCTCAAGGGAACGGACAAGCTGAAGCAGCCAACAAAAACGATTGTGACAACCGAAATTAACCTCAACATATTTTAGGAAAGATGTTAATACGAGAAGCCGAGACTTTTGGAAAGAAAGCGAAAATAATAGAAATGATCGGAAAGGAAAACTAGGTCAAAAGAAAAAGAGAATAAGAAATCGAAAATAGAGTTTTATTGTTTTTTTATTGCTAATTATTGGAAGATTCGATTTGTTTTATAAAGGTAAAAATTGATATGTATTTATACTAGACAATCTTAAGTCTTAACTAGTTGAATTCCCGATGTGGGACCTAGTCTTCTCATGTTTAATACGGACTTTCGATAAACCTTTGAGAACCTTCGATAAGTCGGCTCGGCCCGTGATAATCTTCCTTGTCGGTTTGGCCCAATCTTTTCCTCCATCTTTGGTTTGATGACTTCTTCGGTTTGTTTTTTAAGCTATCGCTTTACCGTTTCTGATGGATAAAAACATCACGATGTTTTATGTAGTTAACAAAAACATTGATAAGTTCTCGAAATGATCTTGAACAAGAAGAAAAAAGCGTGATTGGCTATGAAAAATCCCTTGGAACATGTCTCCACCGGCTTGACACAAAATGAGGCAACATTTTGGCCTTGCCGGTCGTGCACATTCCGACTGCCCGACCAGCTCGTCCCCCAGACATGATGATCAGGTCGACAGGTGTCGACCGGCTCGATATCGAGAGGAAGAGAAGACGAGACGGTCGAGCCGACCGTGCTGGTCGAGATGCGATCGCTTTGGGACCAAGGAATGCATCCGGCTCGCCATCCAGAGGAAGAGAAGATGAGACAGCTGAGCTGACCGTGCTGGTCGAGACGCGATCGCTTTGGGGCCATTGAATGCATCCGTGTCGGCATCGAAAGGAAGAAAAGATGAGACGTCAGAGCCGACCGTGCTGGTTGGGACGCAATCGCTTTGGGGCCGAGGAATGCGTATGGCTCGGCATCCAGATGTGCACGCAGGACGCGATCTTGCTCAGAGCTCATCTGGCTCGGCTTGCACATGCGGGAGAAGGTTCACGCAGGAGAAGGTGCCGTTTGGCTCAGCATCTGGAAGCTGGTCGTGACGCTCAGTCAGGTCAATGTTGCATGTTCGGCTTGGCCTTGTTTTTCTAAGGCTATCTCATTTGATGGCCGAGCGTTCCGGAGGTAGAGTAATTCCTGGTTTGTTGGTCGAAACATTTGGTCTTTTGATACGAAAAGTTCGAAGGACTGCGACTTTTATCGGTTTATCGGAAAATTCCTCTGTTCAAAAGGGTGAGGCAGCCGATTCCACGGCGAGGAGGCGCTAGGCGACACCTTACCACTGCGAATATGCTATAATCGCTCAAAAAAACGGAATTCAGAAAAGAAAATCAAATTTCTTTCAATTCTAAGTTAGAAATCCATACATACTTAATAGAACTATCATATTTTGCTATAAACAATGGATAAAACAAGAAAAAATGATGAATATTGCATTGAAACAAGGAAGACAGCAGATTTAGAGTTTTCAGATCCGATTTTCTAAAGATTGGAGACGAGGATATTTTCATCTTTTAACGTTCATTAAATAAAATAAAAGAATGATAACAACTACACTAGAACCCATGACCTACAGATATATCGAAACACCTATAACCACTACACCACATACTAATTCTGAACATTGTTAACAAAACAAAGATATATAACTCTTATACGCTAAAAACTAATCCTCGCATAATCTTCGATTAATCCCCGATTTTTTGTCAAGTCGTTAAGTCCGGATCTACTGCCTGATTAACGCCTAGCGCTTTCCCAGACATGGGAAAATTCGTACGAAAAGTAGGTTTCGTATGCTTTTCGTAATGTTATCAATAAAACTAGTTTAAAGTTAAACTATTTTTTCGAATATTGTTATTTTTTCCGAAAATATTTAAATACGCAAATTTTCCTTATTCAAACATTTTAGTCATTAGTTCCAGAAGTATAGGTTTTGATCCCAGCATTTAGACCCCCAGCTCGTTAGTCTCAGATATGATAGTGATGAGGTAACTAAAAAGTGTTATACGAGATTAAGAAGATAAATTGTTTCGGAACCCGTTTTCCGTAAAAGATGCGTTTGCGAATTTTCCGTACCAATAACTCGAAACACTTTTTTGTTGGAGGACCGATGGTGGCCGAGACGGCTGGTGGGAAACATCGGTGGTCATGAGCCGGAAGCAAAGATGGAAAGTGGAGATATCCCAACCTGTCCTTAGGATTTGATAGAGGAGTATACTTAGCTTTCGGTGATTGGAAAGGAGAGAAGATTTAGATTTTGATGATGTTTTTGATGACTGTTGAAGCTTAAGTGTTTCGTACATTTTTGGTTATTAATCGATTTTTTTTTTTTTTTTTGCGAAAAACTGTTTTTCCAAAGAAAATGAAGTTTTTCGGAAGAAAGTTTAGAGAGGGAGAGGATGGCCGAGCCAGTGCTTCCTCCTTAGGAGAAGTGGCTGAGCCAGTCATGCCTTATCAATTTCTACTGAAGTTTCCCTCAGAAAACTGTTTTAAGTTATACTTTTTCGAAAATTTTCACTCAAGATTTTTCCGAAAAACTGTTTAGGTCAAGTTTTTTAAAAGCGTTTCTGAGAAAATTGCTTTGCCCATTTTGAGGCCAAGCCTGCCATATGGTTGAGGATTGGTGATGCTCTGAGGCCGAGCCGACCAAGTGATGGCCATGCTCTAAGGCCGAGCAGACCGTAGTGCTGTCTTCGTGCTGTTTTCCAGGGAATTTTTTCTTTGAAAAACTATTCTAGTCAGGTTTTTAGAAAGTTTTCGAAAAAAAATTTCCTGAATACTGTTTAAACTAAAATTTTTGGAAGTTCTCGTAAAATTTTTTTTTTCCAAAAAAAGTTCAAGTTAAGTAAATTTTTTTTTCGAAACATTGCCAAGGCCTGTTTGCCGAGCTGGTCGTGTCTGAAGACCAGAATCAGATGCTGCACAATCTTATTTAGCCGAGCCGACTATGAGCTGGTCGTGTTTGAGCAATGTTTGTTAATTCATGACCTGACCGGGTCGGACATCGTCATGTATTCTTGGCATGCCGAGCCGTTCATGACGTTTGCGGGTATGTGAACTGGTTTCTCGAGAATTTTTCTAAGTGTTGAAAAGATTGTTCTCTTTTTCGTCTTTTTGCCGGGATGAACAGTGCTTTGAGTACTATGACAATCCCGAGTCGGTACTGTTCATGGGACCCATCTTTTTCTTTATATAAGGATGGCTTCCCCTCCTCTTCATTCTCACAAGTTTTCTGCCGTTGAAAAGGTAAGTCAATCTCTTCTCTCCTCTATCTCTCTCTAAAGAATTCTTTAGAATACTTAGAACGCCAAGAACGATTTTACCTTTCACCAAAAATGTCTTTTGATTCAAACTCCTAGGAAAGCAATGTTTCTTGTGGAATACCCATCCAAGGGGGAAGGAAGTTCGCATGGTTTTGATTATACGAACTCGATTCCCACTTAGAATGCTTATGGGGTTCGTTGACAAGCTTCAGGTTTGTTCACTGCACTTGAATCAATACCCCACTATTCAGACGAATGTAGTATAGTTGAACTTATATCAAACCACTTGTGGGAGTCCGAAAAAAAATCAGTTTGTGCGCAGCAAATAAAGTCGTACCAAAACAAAAGTTAAAATTGCAAAGGAGTAAAGGAAAGACCTTATGTCACTCAAAGTCAAAATAACTTAAAGAAAAGCTTAAAATGAAAAGAAATGATTGCAATGAAGTAGTAAACAGTAGAATATTAAGCTAAAGCAAGATTATAACAAGTAAAGGTGAAGACTTTTATAACTTAAAAGAGAGTCTTGATGGGTTTTAGGTAGATTAGCGGTTCCTTAATGATGTGGTCTCTTCGGTGTAATCTCTCAATACCTCATTGTGAGGGTTTCAGCTCACCTTTAGCTCGTTTTTAAACCCTCGCCCTTTTACCCAAATGAACCCGGTTGATTAACTTGAGAAGTGATCCATGTTCTTACAACTATTTTTTAATGAATGTGATTAGGGAGAAGGGATGTGATTTGTAGGATTTCAGGACTAATTCCTTTTGGTGACATTATGATTAGTGGCTAAGGCTTATTGGAGTAAGCTGAACCTTTATCGCCCCTGAGTAAAGACAGCAGGTTAATGTGGGAACGAGATTTCGCAAAATATATTTTCGGAAAGTAAATCGATAATTTGGTCCCAAAAGTTCTGAAAAGAGAAACCTCACGAAAGATGTGAGAATCGGAATTCACCTCAATGTATTTTCGGAAAGTTAATCTAAGGATCCGAGAATCGTGGGAGAGAAAACGAAAAGTAGAGAGGAAGATCGAAAAAGGAAAGCTAGGGAAAAGAGACGAAAGAGTTTGTATTGCTTTTATTACTGAGTCTCTTATGAGTTCTCAATTGTTAAAAGATGTAGAAATCATTCCTTATTTATACTAAGACATCCTAAGTCCTAAATAGCCTAAGTTTCGATGTGGGACAAAGGTCTTTTCCTTTTTCCACCGACTTTTCCATAAATCTTCAACTAAACTCCAGAATCTTCCGTAAGTCGATTTTAACTCTTGTCGGTTCTTCTTTCCACCTCGGCCCAATTCTGTCATTTGTCTTTCGGTTTAGTGGTTTTGTTTGGTTTGTTTTAAGTTAACGTTTTATCGTCTTCGATAGACGAAACATCACAATGTTTCGAGGAACTTATGAAAGCATCGGTATGTTCGCTGAAAAACCCTGAAGACGAAGAACGAAGTGAAATGAGACAGGACAGAAGATGACAACCAGCTCGGCCTTTCTTAGTGATAGAAGAGGCCGATCTGGCTGCTTCCTACCCCATTGTACGTCCACCTCGGTCTCTAGCATGGGAGGAGATCCTCCGATGGCTAGCGGGATGCATCCAGCTCGGTATCCTGAAAGGTGACAGCCAGCTCAGTATCCAGGATGGAGGAGAAAACTGAGCTGACTGCTTCATGACAGCCAGCTCGGTATTTTTGGCAGGGGAAAGTACCGAGCTGACTGTTCCGTGCTGTCCAGCATGATGTTTCGTGGTACACGCTTGACAGGACATACAACCAGCTAGGTATGCCAGGACGTGCAACCAGCTAGGTATTACAGGACATGCAACCAGTTATGTATGACAGGACGTGCAACCAGCTTGGTATGACAGTCAACTCGGTATCCTTGATTGCCCAAAATAGTGAGCAAGCTGTCCTTCATGCTTACTTGATTGCCTTTTGCTCCACAAACCGTAACTTTCATCGGTTTATCAGAGATATCTTCCAAAGGATGAGTTGGGAATGTTGAGAGTTAGCATCCAGCTCAGTATCTTTGGCAAGACTAAATACCGAGCTGGCTGCCTTCGTTTTGCCCAGCTGACCGTCATTTGTTCGATGTATCACGACTTTATCTGTTTATTGATAAAACTCTCGAAAAATAATTTTTTTATAGATTTTCCATAAAGTCATCGATAAAATAGTTCAAGACAAACTTTTTCCAAACTCAAATCTAAATATGGAAATTCATTTCGATATTTAGATAGTTTAGTCGTTAATTCTGGAAATGTGGGTTTTGACCCCAACATTTAGCTCTCCAGCCTGTCAATGTCAGGTATGATCTTGACGCGGCGACAACGAAGTATAGTACGGGATTAAGGAGCTAGAATGTTTTGATCCCTATTTTTAGGGAACTTTGATTCCACAGTGATGGAGTCAAAACCCGCACTTCGGGAATTGACGACTAAAATGTTCAAATATCAGATGTTTGAGCATTCTCGGAAAATAAGATCGATATTCGGAAAATAGCCCTGCTCGAATTATTTTATCGATAACTTCGCAAAAAGGATACGAAAAGCTAATTTTCGAGAGATTTTCCTGAAAAGCCGATAAAAGTCACGATTCTTCGAGCAGAATGCTATCAGCTCGGCATTTGGGAGTGAGCTGACCAGGTCGGCATCTGTCCAGCCAGAAATGCCGAGCTGACCCGCATCCTCCTAAATGCCCAGCTGATCGTCCTGTTTTTCGAGCGGTTTGTCCAAAAAACCGACAAAAGTCGCAATTCTTCGAGCAGAATGCTGTCAGCTTGGCATTTGAAAATGATCTGACCAGCTCGGCATTCTGTCCAGCCATAAATTGCGAGTTGCCTTACATCCTCCTGAATGCCCAGCTGATCGTTCTGTTTTCTGAGCAGTTTGTCCGAAAAACCGATAAAAGTTGCGATTCTTCGAGCAGAATACTGTGAGCTTGGCATTTGGGAGTGAGCTGACCAGTTAGGCATTCTGTCCAGCCCGAAATGCCGAGCTGCCTTACATCCTCCTGAGTGTCCAGCTGATCATCCTGTTTTCCGAGCGATTTGTCCGAAATACCGATAAATGTCGCGATTCTTGGAGCAGAATGCTGTCAACTTGGCATTTGGGAGTGAGCTGACCAGCTCAGCATTCTGTCCAGCTAAAAATGCCGAGCTGGCTTACATCTTCCTGAATCCCCAGCTGATCGTCCTATTTTCCGAGCGGTTGTCCGAAAAACCGATAAAAGTCACAATTCTTCGAGTAGAATGCTGTCAGCTCGGCATTTAAGGATGAGCTGAGCAGCTCAGTATTCTGTCCAGACAGAAATGCCGAGCTGGCTGACATTCCCTTGAATGTCCAACTGATCGTTCTGTTTTTCGAGCGGTTTGTCCGAAAAACCAAGAAAAGTCACGACTCTTCGAGCAGGACACTGTCAGCTCGGCATTAAGGGTGTCCATCTCGGCATTGTAGTCAGCAAGAAATGCCGAGCTGGTTGTCTACCAGAAAATGCCGAGCTGGTTGCTCCCTCCTGTCCCATCGATGCCAAAATACCCGGTTGGACAGCGACGGACGGGAAGCATGGCATCTTCGTCTTGTTGGATGCCGAGCTGGATGGTGCTGAGCAGCCAGGTCGGCATTTTCTCCTCTCAAAAATGCCGAGCTGACTTCCTCCCTCTAGAATGCCGAGCTGAGCACGTTCAGCAAACCATCAGAGGATCCATTCAGCATAAAATGCCGAGCTGGTGGAAGGAGATGGCTAGGTCGGCATTTTCTATCATCAAAGAATGCCAAGCTGGACGACATCTTGCATATCATCCAATCCTGCTTCGATCTTCATCTTCGAGAGCTTCCGCTAACTTATCGGTGTTTTCGTAAAAAATTTAATAAACCGAAAAAACCGTTAAATTAGAAGATGAATGATGAAGTTGGGCCGAACTGGTGGAAAGGCCGACCTCAAGCCTAAACCGACCAATCGAGGATTCTGGAATATTCTCGAGGATTTTATGGAAAGACGGTGGGAAAAGGGAAAAGACGTAAGTCCCACATCGTGACTTTGGCTGCTTATGACCTAAAGTTGTCTAGTATAAATATAGATTGATTTTTACTCTTGTAAACAAAATTCAGAACTCATACGAGACTTAGCGATATAATCAGCAATATTCTCTTTTTGATTTCTTGTTTCCTTTATCGTTCTTGTCCTAGTTTCCTTTTTCTCGATATTTCTCTTACTTTCGTTTTCTCTCTCAAGATTCTCGGATCCTCGCATTAACAACTGTCCACAAATACATTAAGGTGAATTTTGGTTCCCGCAGTTTGGCGTTAGAAAGAGGGTGCACGAGAAATCTTTACTCTCGGAAACGGAAACCCTAGGTCGAACCTCATGGCAGCAGAAGGAGAAATCCCGACGGATCTAACTTCGTCCGGAGTAGGAAATCGACATAAGGACACCGCAACACTGATTGCACAATTTCGATCCTCTCTCGAAGACTTATTAAAGAAGAACGAGGAGTAGGCAAAGCTCAACGATTCTCTGAATCAACAGATGGAAAACCTCCGAAAGGAAGCTGAGTCCAGAACCCATCCTTCTCGACGGAGGCGTCTTAACTTTGTAATCCCGGTAGGCTATGGATCTCTGAGGCGTGACCGCGTCAAAACACAGAATAAACTTTGTTAATGCGTTGGATCAACCCTACGAGTCTTCCCTCGATCCGACGATCTGGGAACACAACCGCAACAAGCATCCTTACCGATGCAACACGCACTGAGGAAAATCTCTCTCCGGATGATCAACCTAATGATGATCAATCCGAGGGAGAGGAGAACCTCTCAGATCATGAGAATGATCTAACCGAAGAAGAGCTTGCTATCTTGCACGAGCAAGAAAACGACCTTCATCAAGCAACCAGGAAAAGCGAGATCGATGAATTGCAGAAAAGGATGGACCAAGCAGCCGACGAGATGAGGATGGTCAAGTCTTAAGTCTATTGCGCCAGAAGCGCTGCACCTGATATTGATCGCGTCCTCGAAGAATCTCAAAAGACGCCATTCACGGATCATATCACCACCGTGAAACTATCCGATCCCGGGAAAGTCAAATCCGACCCTATGACGGGAATACTGATCCCAAGGCTTACTTATCATCCTTTCGGATAGCCATGGGACGTGCAAGATTTAAAAGCACGAAGAGGACGCAGGATACTGCCTCTTGTTTGTCGAAAACCTCAAAGGCGACGCCTTGGAATGGTTCTCAAAACTGGAGAGGAACTCCATCGACAGCTTCTCACAGCTCTCGAAGGCTTTCCTCAAGCAATACTCCATGTTCATAAACCAGCAGACTTCGGATGCTGACCTTTGGACAATTACCCAAGGCATGAATTAATCCTTCAAGAATTTCATTGAGCGATTCAAGGCCGTAGTCTCAAAAATCGATGGAGTCAGCGACAGAGCTGCCCTCGAGGCACTTAATAGATCGTTGTGGTATGACACGCGTTTCCGAGAGGAAATGACGCTCAATATGCCACCAGCCATCCAAGATGCTCTCCATCAAGCCTCAGGCTTCATAAAACTCGAGGAGGATATCCGAGCGAACGAACGTAAGCTCAGACCTAAGCCTCCGAGCAAAAGCACATCTTCGACTCTCAACACTTCAACCGAAAAGAAGTATGTCAACTTCGAGCCCAAAGGTGGGGCTCACAACTATCAGGTAGGAATAGGGCCGTCCCCCGGTGGATCGCCCATACCTCAACTAGGAGCCGGACGAGGGAAAAACTCAAGTATCTGGACTCGCAACAATTCCACCTATGACGAGAATGCCTACTACGACCATCATTGCCATTCGACCTTGAATTGCCGCACCGTCGGAGCAAAATTAACACAACAGCTCATAGCTGGAGAACTTGGTGATATATCCAAGTTTCTTGTGATGGAAACCCATGAAGGAAGCGAGCAGGAAGAAGAAACCGCTGAGGAAGAACCCAGTGAGGCCCCAGAAAGGCCTAACTCGGAAAATCCTAAATGCGGAAGAAGAACCAAGAAACCCACTGGACCAAACAGCCGGCAGAAGGTTCATATGATCATGGGCGGATCACAATACTGTCCTGATACCATCTCTGCTATCAAAGCGTATCAGTTCCAGAAAAAAAACCAGCCCCAACTGGCTGCAATCAGCACCTCGGGATAACTTCCAGATCACTTTCGAGGAAGAAGATGCAGTCGAAATCCAGCACCCGCAACACTCGTGATCCAGCTGCTAATAAGTGATATCGATGTCGCCAGAATCCTAGTCGACACTGGTAGTTCGATCGATGTCATCTTCCGAGAAACTCTCCAAAGGATGAACATCGACTTCTCCGACATCGAACCCACTCCTAAATCCTTAACAGGTTTTACAGGTGAAACTACTATGACGTTGGGTAACATCCGACTCCCTGTCCAGGCAGGCAGGAGGAGTTACCAAAGTTGTCAACTTCATAGTGGCTGACCATCCAGCCATCTACAATGTCATCATGGGGATCCCTTGGATTAACTCAATGCAAGTTGTCCCCTCCACTTACCATCTATTCCAACCAAAGCAGGCATAAAAACCGTTTGGGGAAATCAAAAGGAATCCTGAGTTTATTTTCTAGCAGAACACAAATTTTGGAAACTCCAAATCAGCAATGATGCACTTCCCAAACGAACCAAGACGAAGTCAGTAAGGCAAACTCCTACTAACAAAACTCTGAGAGAAGTTTCTATGAAGAGACAACACCATCAGGCCAAGAAGCCGAAATTTCCGCAACTGGCTCCAAAGCATCGAATGATGCACCTAGAATGGTTCTCGAAATTCGAGAGGAACTCCATCGACAGCTTTTCACAGCTCTCGAAGGCTTTCCTCAAGCAGTATTCAATGTTCATGAATCCGCAGACTTCGGACACTGACCTTTGGACAATCACTCAAGGCCAAAACGTATCCCTCAAGAACTTCATTGAGCGATTCAAGGCCATAGTCTCGAGGATCGATGGAGTCAGCAACAAGGCTGAACTCGAAGCACTTAAGAGATCGTTGTGGTATGCTACACGTTTCCACGAGGAAATGACGCTCAATACACCACCAACCATCCAAGATGCCCTCTGTCAAGCTTCAGGCTTTATCAAGCTCGAGGAGGATATCCGAGCGAACGAACGTAAGCTCCGACCTAAGCCTCCACGTAAAAGCACATCTTCGATTCCCAACACTTCAGCCGAGAAGAAGTAAGTCAACTTCGAGACAAAAGGAGGGGTTCACAACTATCAGGTAGGGACATGGCCATCCCCCGGTGGATCGCCCAGACCTCAATCAGGAGCTGGACGGGGGAAAAACTCAAATACGTGGACTCGCAACAACTCCACCTACGACAAAAATGCCTACTGTGACCATCATAAAGCACACGGCCATTCAACCCTGAATTACTGCACCCTTGGAGCAAAACTGACACAACAGCTCCTAGTTGGAGAACTTGGTGATATAGCAAAGTTTCTCGTGATGGAAGCCGGTGAGGCAAGCGAGCAGGAAGAAGAAACCGCTGAGGAAGAACCCAGTGAGGCCCCAGAAAGACCTAACTCGAAATATCCTAAACGCGGAAAAAGAGTCGAGAAACCTACTGGACCAAACAGCCGGCAAAAGGTTGATATGATCATGGGCGGATCACAGTACTGCCTTGATACCATCTATGCCATTAAAGCGTATCAGTGCCAGGAAGAAACCAGCACATCCTAGCCGCAACCAGCATCACGGGATAACTTTCAGATTACTTTCGAAGAAGATGATGGAGCCGAAATCCAGCATCCGCACAACGACCCACTTGTGATGCAGCTGATAATAAGCGATATCGATATCACCCGAATCTTAGTCTATGACCCGAATCTTAGTCGACACTGGAAGTTCAGTCGATTTCATCTTCCGAGAAACTCTCCGAAGGATGAACATCGACTTCTCCAACATCGAGCCCATTCCTAAACCCTTAATAGGGTAGGGTATACGGATGAAACTACTATAACATTGGATAACATCCGACTCCCTGTCCAGGCAGGAGGGGTTACCAAAGTCATTAATTTCGTAGTGGCTGACCATACAACCATCTACAATGTGATCATGGGGATCTCTTAGATTAACTCAATGCAAGGTATTCCCTCCACCTACCATTTATGCCTGAAGTTTCTAACCAAAACAGGCATAAAAACTGTTTGGGGGAATAAAAAGAATCCCGAGTTTGTTTCTTAGCAGAACACAAATTGCGGAAACTCCAAATCAGCAGCGATGCGCCTCCCAAACGGACCAAGACAAAATCAGCAAAGCAAACTCCGACAAAAGAAACTCCAAAAGATGTTTCCGAGGAGGAGACAACACCATCAAACCAGGAAGCCAAAATTTCCGCAACTGGCTCCAAGGCATCCAAGAATGCACCCGAACCATCCCAGGTTTAGAACATGGAGATCTAGCCTCCATCTTAACTCCAAAACAGCGCCATTAGCTCGAGTCTAGACTCCGAACGACTAGAGACGTATGCTGGCATGCCTCTCTCAAAGCCAAACTAACTGAACTACGAGACGGCTTGATCCTCGAAAGAGGTACGTAGGCAACCAATCTTTGGAAAGGTACAGCTGTCCCTCCAATAACAAAAAGGGAGAGTGGGACTGTATACACATTCATCACCATTCATGCTATCATACACAGTCACGAGAATCCGAAGAATCGAATAATTTGACGTTTCGATCAAAAGGAATCAACGAGTTTCGAATTCTGTGCGCAAAGAGTTTCGAGCTTAAAAGAAGTCTCGAATTTATACTAAAATTCTGAACCCAAAGGCTTGAAAAAGCTAAAAAGGCTTCCGGATCTTTGAAAAGTTCTTAACCTCGAAACAAAGTTCCGAACTCCTAGTAATAGTGGATTTCCAAACTCTTGATTCCCATAGACGTTCGTCCAAAAAATGAAACTCTCGGATCAGTTCTCGGAAACTAAACCAACACGCCGATATTATTCCTGATATCCGCGATCCAGCATGCAAACCTACGAAATAATTGAAACCGGTTTCACCAAACTCTTTTGCGACCATTGCTGGCCCCAATGGATGAAACTTGTCATCAACCCAATCTTCTATACAAATGAGAGGTTTAGTAACGCCCGTGCACGGGTATAGAAGCGCGCTATATAAGAAAAGGTTAGGTATATCTTAGCCTAACATCCGAGAGGTATATCCTGGACGATGTTCTTAGGTTTGGCTTTGAGAGGGGCATGCCAGCATGTTAAAAGACTCGCACTGCCTTAACCCTCATTGCAAACTCGCTAACCTAGTAAGCGCTGACCATGGCACACTGGTCTCTACATCTCGGAAACATGATCTAGCACACCACTAGATGAGATTATAAAAGTATTTTAAAATGTCGAAAAAGCGGGGAGGTAAGCCGAAAACTATTCGCATCCCGTAAAACCAGACAGAAGCATAGCCTAGTTCCTAAAACACTAGCCTATCGTAAGCCCAGTCAAAACGCTTCCCAACAGCACTGGCACAACTTCATCAACACGTTATACGAGAAGATACAAACATATTTTCGTCAAATAAAAGCATGACAAGTCTCTGCTGACGAAATATCAACGCTCAAAGCATTGCAACTACTATAACGCGTCTCAGCATCCTGTAAACGCTAAGGAAAATGCGAGGGAGTAAGAAATCTCGAACTACTTAACTCTCCTGCAGCAAATATTCAAAATCCTATCTTGCTCAAAACTAAAACGGGCACTAGAACAGGTAAGCTCAATGCGTATTAAATAAAAAGTTCAATACTGACATCAGGACATAGCCCGGCAAACAAAACCCACACAAAGGACATACACACACATGCAAGGAAATCAATGGCTAAACAAGGCCAGTACATAACAATGGGAGAGAGACGCATCAGTCCCGGTCATCTCCCGAGACAAAACGGAAAACAAATTCCCCAAATTCCGGATCACCCTCGTTTGATACCAAAAGGTTGGAGACTCCAACTTCACTCGCAGCTTTGAGCATCGAGTCCTCTCCAAAGATCGGACTAGGCGTCTGCGCTTGGAGAGAAGCGACTAGGTAGCTCTTGAGCGTATTCATCATACCCTCGAAGTTCACCTTCGTCTCAGCAAACCTCAACCTCCCATCGAGCAACTCACCCTTATACTTTGGGATCCTGGGTTTATCTCCAGATTCAAACAAAGCATAAAGCTCCAGGTTAGAAGCCACCGTTTCAGATAGGATGAGCTCCTCTCTGGCCTCCTCGATGTCGCTCACCAAAGCCCTCGCACTGTCACCCTTGCGACGATACTTCTTCACAAGAGACGCCCGCTCAAGCTCGAAAGCTTTCAGCATCTTTCTCTCGGACTCGTCCCTCACCTTGAGCAGCTCAGCCCTCACGCGGTCCAGCTCCTCAGCATGAGCCGCTTTGGCTTCCTCAAATTCCCCCCTCAGGCGGGACACCTCCGCAGATTTCTCCACCGCAATCTTTCTGGACTCCTCAGTCTGCTGAGTCCAGTACGAGGTCTCCTTTTCATAGTTACTGGCCATGTCAGTTACATGGGCCAGGAGATGCGAAAGCAAAACGAAAGGTTAGGACGAGAATCAAGGAAGCAATGCCACAGCGCATTAATAAATAATCATATCCTAAAACTCCTTCGGGCAACCTTCCCGAAGATGTTCTTCTTCCGAGGTTCACTCGGAGGGATGACCTCAGCTCCAGGGCAACGAAAGGTGCCCAAACGCTCACTGGGATTGAGGGCACTCCCATCTTTTACGAATTTGGGGACATGAAACTCAAACCCCGAAGCTTCGGCCCCTTTCTTCTTAGATGAAGCCCTATTAGGCTTCTCCTCGCTCGAGGTGATGCCCTTCCCTTTGTCCAAAGCGGACGGTCAGTCCTCAGGAACGGAGGGGATCTCTCCCTCTTCAATCTCATCCAGAGGAGGCGCTGCGCCACTTGCCTTTGCGAACGCCCTCTCCTCCTCAAGGTATTGCCCCGCCATAGTTCTAGACCTACCTCTTCTTTTTGGGGGAGTGATGGAGAAGTCGAACGAATCAAGTTCACTCTTTAAAAATCATGCTGCAATAACTCTCTTAAACGAGAAGTGGTCCCAGCGCAACTTTCCCGAAGCAGTCAATGCAATCCAAACTTGATAAAGATCTGGAGGAATTTCTTCGAAAGGAGGACAAACTGCAAAAAACGAAAGCATCAAACAGAGATGTCAGTGATAACATATTCCCAGAAATGTACAAATTGATAAAACGCATTAGCCAACCAAAAGTGAGCTACTGATTTTCAACCAACGGATAACAATTTCTCGCGAGAACCAAGGCTCAACCGAGATCTCGTTAAGCCTGACAAAAAAGAAGAAGCTCTTCCAAGGCTCATCTTTACTGATGTGTTCCTAAAAGATCCCCCGACCCGGTTTTGGCGCGATATAATATATGTTGGGATCTCTGGACACCTTGACATAAAGGAGTCCCAACAAATGTCATACCCCAATTTGGATGTCACACTTTAAACACAAAATGATCAGGCCCAGCAAGTTCCTCAACCCCCCTCGGGGTTATCTGACCGATCGTCAGGTTATAAGCCGCAAAGAATTACAGCACTAACGTAGGGATGGGAAAGGTAAAAAAGCAGGAGTCAAAATACGACTCGTAAGCAGTAAAACAACCCGGAGGAGGATTGTCGCAGCGGTCCTCCGTGCTTGGCACGAGTATCTTAACCCCTTCCGGAAACCGGAACACCGACCAAATGCGTCTTATACTGTTGTCACCACATAAACTCGGGCCATTGGTTACGAGTATCTTCCCGCGTTTCCCCTTCCTAAACATCCTCGGAGGATCATCATCATCCTGGATCCCTTTTTCGAGTATACACTCTGCCTCCTTCTTAACGCAAGCTTTCAGGACAAAGGGTTCGGGGGCACGCGGGATCACATAAGATCCATCGTGTTCCTTAAGTTTAATACGGACTCCCAAAGCATTCCATGTTGGAACAGAGCTCGTATAACTAAAACCAAATAAACCCCCACCTTCCTCGGGCGCGTCTCCTCCAAGGATCACATGATCAATTTCATCCCAGGGGATATCATTGCCACTAGCACTTGGATCAAACGAAATTTTGATTGAAAGTGAAACAGGGAACAGTCCCCTACAACGCACCTGATCTAACTAGAGAGAGAAAGAAGGTAGGGGGAGCCTCCATTTTATAGGAAGTGAAAACGGACCCGTGAACAGTACCATACGGGAAATAAACAGTACACGAAAACATTGGTCATCATGACAAGAAGATGAAACAGGGAACAGTCCCTTACAGCGCACCTGACAGCTCGGTATTTCCCGTATTTGCATGAAAGCTTTCAAAGGATGAAAACTCGAACTGTTCTCGGGAAAAACTGGTACGAGCGTCCAATCCAGCGTCACGAACTAAAACGAAGGATGCACAGCCAGATCAGGAGTGGTATATCCAGCTCGGCTTAAAACCAGCTTTGCATTTCCAACACCTTCTGATCCAACCTCTCCACGAAGGGCAATGCCCAGCTCGGCATCGTGCATAGCCAGCCAGCTCGGCATTCTTTGCCTCTTAGTTGGGTCTGGACGAAAAACTTCCGAAAAACTTGAACAAAACAGTTTCTCGAAAAACTTTCTATATAATTTGCTTGGCACGAACAAGTTTCCGTAGGAAATCGTGCATGGCAGTCAGCTCGGCCTTTCCATGCCAATCAGCTCGGCATCATGCAGCCAGCCCGGCTCCATGCACACTTGTAGCCAGTTCGGCACCTTTACGCTCCGGGTTTACGAAATTTACGAAAACTCATGCACACTGGCCAGCCCGGGATCACCCTGCTTCTGCAGCCAGCTCAGCATTATGCATATGCACAGCTAGCTCGGCATTTGTTACCCCCTTGCTGGCCTCTTGCGAATAACTTTCGAGAAAATTAACTCATAAGATTTCTGGAAAGACTTATACAAACCTAATCTTCCTTCAGGAAAAAAAGTTCCAACATTAATGTGCGTTGCACTCTTTTTCTCTACTTTGTTTTCTCCCATCTGGTTTTCTTAGTATAAGGTTTTTGATGAGGCAACGTCATAAGCACATCCCGAAATCGATTCTCGTCTCACATACCAGACACTTAAAGCTCCAGCAGCCCTCAGAGCATAAAACTCGGCCAAAATTTTCATAACTCCACCGAGAAAAACATCGGGTCTGCTTTCCACTCACCAACGGCTAAATCCCCCATCCTGGCATAGCCAAACCAACCTTCCACTTGACTCGGGCATCTCAGAAGCAACCCATTTTCTGATCGCTCGAATAAAGATCATGGATTTATTCTTTGCAAAGGCCGGAGATCCAATCTTAGCTCCTTAATCCCGCTTTACATTCTTTAGTTACCTCGTCATACATAGGACAAGCGAGCTGGGGGGCTAACTGTTGGGGTCAAAACCCGCACTTCCGGAATTAACGACTAAAATGTTTAAATATCGAAAGAATCTTATATATTTGGATATTCTCAGAAAAGAAGATCGATATCCGGAAAATAACTTTGCTCGAACTGTTTTGTCGATAACTTCGCAAAAAGAATACGAAAAGTTAATTTTCATTTGATTTTCCCAAAAAAAAACTGATAAAAGTCACGATTCTTCGAGCAGAAAATGCTGTCAACTCGGCATTTTGAGGGTGACCTGACAAGCTTGGCATTTCTGTCTGGACAGAAATCCCGAGCTGGCTGGACAGAATGCCGAGCTGGCTGACATTCCGTCAAATGTCCAGCTGATCGTCCTGTTTTCCGAGCGGTTTGTCCGAAAAACCGATAAATGTCGCGATTCCTCGAGCAAAATGCTGTCAGCTCGGTATTTTGAAGGTGAGCTGACCAGCTAGGCATTCTGTCCGGCCAGAAATGCCGAGCTAGCTGATATTCGCTTGAATGTCCAGCTGATCGTCCTGTTTTCCGAGCGGTTTGTCCGAAAAACTGATAAAAGTCGCGATTCCTCGAGCAGAATGCTGTCAGCTTGGCATTTTGAGGGTGATCTAGCTTACATTCCCTTGAATTTCTAGCTGATCGTCCTGTTTTCCGAGCGGTCTGTCCAAAAAACCGATAAAAGTCGCGATTCTTCGAGCAGAATTCTGTCAGCTCAGCATTTGGAGGGTGAGTTGACCAGCTCGGCATTCTCCCCAGCCAGAAATGCCGAGCTTTCTGACATTCCCTCAAATGTCCAGCTGATTGTCCTGTTTTCCGAGCGGTTTATCCAATAAACCGATAAACATTGCGATTCTTCGAAGAGAATGTTGTCAGCTCGGCATTTTGAGGGTGAGCTGACCAACTCGACATTCTGCCCAGCCATAAATGCCGAGCTGGCTGAAATTTTCTTGAATGTCCAGCTGATCGTCCTGTTTTCCGAGCGGTTTGTCCGAAAAACCAATAAAAATCACGATTCTTCGAGCAGAATGTCGTTAGCTCGGCATTGAGGGTGCTCAGCTCGGCATTTTAGTCAGTAAGAAATGCCGAGCTGGTTGACTCCCTGAAAATGCCAAGCTGGTTGCTTCCTCCCGACCCATTGGTGCCAAAATACCCAGTTGGACAGCGACGGACGGGAAGCATGGCATATTCTTCTTGCAGGATGCCGAGCTGTCCGACAACTTGCATCTCGTCCAATCTTGCTCCTTTCTTCGTCTTCGGAAGCTTCGCGCGAACTTATCGGTGTTTTCGTAAAAGTTTTAATAAACCGAGGAAACCGCTAAACCAGTAGACGAAGGATGAAAGTTAGGCCGAGCTGGTGGAAAGACCGACCTAAAATCTAAACCGACCTACTGAAGATTCTGGAAGATTCTCGAGGATTTAATGGAAAGGCGGTGGAGAAAAAGGAAAAGACGCAAATCCCACATCGAGACTTTGGCTGCTTAGGACTTAAAGTTGTCTAGTATAAATATAGATCGATTTTTACTCTTATAACACAATCTGACATAGCTTGAGCACCTCATTACGCATCTAACAATAAAATAAGCAATATTTTCTTTTCAATTTTTTGTTTTCCTTTCTCGTTCTTTTCCTAGTTTCTTTTTTCTCGATCTTTCTCTTACTTTTGTTTTTTCTCTCAAGATTCTCGGATCCTTGTATTAACAACTTTCCACAAATACATTGAGGTGAATTTCGGTTCCCACAAGTTTCATAGTTAAAAAAAAAAAGGGAAATGGCTTAAAGTTCCAGTCTTTTGCATCACCACTACGCAAAATCTAGCTTTGGTGGCTCTAAACTCAAAGTACTTTTGCTCAATAGCGTGAGATCTACTTGATACCCTTTTGCCAAAGAATCAGCTTCAAACCCTCTTCATGGTTTATTGAGTTATTCGCCTGGTGCTTCTTTCAGCTCAAGGACCTCCAATCCTTTAAGGACCCATATAAGACTCTCTTTTTAGTTATAAAGTTTTCATCTTTACTTGCTATTATCTTGCATCAGATTAATCTCAATCTTGTACTGCATTAATCTTCTCGTTATCGTTAATATGCTTATTTTATTATTTGGCTCTTTATTTTGCTTTACTTAAACCTTGAGTGACACAAAGTCTTTTTTTAACTTCTTTCAATTACTTTTAATTTCTCTTTTAATCCTCTTCTTTGTGAGACTTTATTTGCTTAACAAAACCGGTTTGACTCAACCCCCACTTTTTAGTTCGATATAAACCCAACTATACTACATTCGAAGATAGTGGGGGTATTGATTAAAGTAGGGTGGAAAAACACCTACTATTAATCTTCGAATATATGCTTCGGTTCGGTTTAACTTAACGCCTTGTAATTTTATGATTCGTAAAACAGCTAGATGTTTAACGAAATATACAATAAGTCCCGGAGTGAGTTTTAGAGACAAGGAACAAGATATAATCAGCTCGGGGACAAGCCGAGAAAGTGTGTATCACTTCAGGACGTCCTCTTTCATGATTAGCTTGGGAACAACATGTGCCACTGGCTCGGGGGAAAGATCATCCTTCACTGGCTCGGGGAGCAATGCATCGCCTTGGGTGCAAGGATACTCATCAGCTTGGGGCCATCCTTCGTCCATCCCCTTGGGTTATCCTCTTCCTCGTGTGACCAATGGCTCGGGCATCTCCTTTGTCCATCATCTCAAGGAAAAATAGAAATGCACAGCATATGGGATAACGGACAAACCAGCTCGGGTGCATAAAGGACCGTCAGCTTGGGGCGTGAGGGAGTGCATCGGCTCGGGGCCAATCTCCATTGCCTCAGGAATAACCATGCTCCCATCAGCTCGGGGAATCATGTTTTTCGTTAGCTCAGGTGATGGACAAGACCAGCAGCTTGGGTGCATACGAGAAGACAATTGGGGGAATCATTCCTTCATCGGCTCAGGGGCAAAGGGAAGATCCTACGAATCAAGGCAAGAAAGAGAGATCTGTTACGGGACTCTTCCCTCAACCGGTTTTGGGTAAAGGAAAGGAATGCATCCGAGCTGGTGCATATCTTTCGTACAGTTGCAATACAAAATTTTGTCGTAAACTGTTTTCTCGTATAAATCGTATTTTATTTTTTATCCGAAATTATTTAAATTTATAAAATTTTCTCCATACTTAAATATTTTAATTATTAATTAATTAATGAGTATGGATTTTAACTCCAATAAAAACCTCATCCGTAAAGCGTACAACAAAAATATTGCATCACAAAAATATAAAATTTGATTTTTGAAATAGAGATTCATATACCCATATAAGGAAAAGAAATGATATCTTACACATATCGCTATCCCCAGCAAAATTAAGTTTCAGCGAACATCTTATATTCCTCTCAGATTCTTCCCTCTAATGTAAGGTCATCTAAAAAATGGATGCAAAGTCAAGAACATCAACAAACCCAAATCTAAGGCTACAAAAAAAAAAAAAAACTAAAAGCTAAATCATTTATCAAATTCACAAGAATGAGTCCAAATCTAAAGTTATCCACAACCAATCTAACTACAATGTGCATTAACACAAAAGAAACCTCAATAACCATTATAGAAAAAGGTCACAAATCTGAGTTTTGTTATCATTCTAGTATTTTTTTTAATTCTTTTTCACTTACTTTACTTTTTCTGTTTTACATATTTGTCTAATAATTTATATTTTCTTTATTTATTTATTTATTTTCTGTTTTATAATTTCGAATTATATTTTTTGTTTACTTTTTTTCTATTTTACAGTTTTTATAGAAAACCCATACTTCTTTCCTTTTTAGAAGTTAATAAAGAAAATTTAGAATTATTTTATAACACTTATTGTGATATAAACACTTATATCGAAATTTGGAGAGTTATAATTTTGTATATATTATGCTAATATTGAACCTATTATGATTTGTATAATAATATTTTTTAGTATTTTATATTTTCCATTTTATAATTTACTCATTTTTTTCTATTTTGTAGTTTTTGTTTTAGAATTTCTATTTTTTATTTCTTTCTTTATTTTCTATTTTATAATTTCTAACGATATATATAGGGCCTCATATATATATATATATGTATATATATATTGTATAGATTCTACTTTTATTTAGTTTACTATTTATTTTATATTTTCCATTTTAGAAAACCAATAGTTTTTTATAAGTGAAATAATTAAAAAATGAAAAATTTTAACCATGTAAAATAGTTTATGACACTTTGTCACAATTTAAATTAACTATTATATATATTGAAATCTAGAGAGTTATAATTTTTCTATGCTATGCTCATGTTAAACACAATCTACTTTATATTAATATAATAAGATTGATTTTAAATGAAAAAGAAGTGAAATTTTTAAATAATATGGTATGTCGATGTTTTTTTTGTGAGAATAGTTGTGAAAATGACAATAAACAGCTTTTTAGAAAACATTTGTATATAATATTTAAGAAATAAATTGATCTCGATTTGAATGATGAGAGTGTGTAATATTTAACCATCTCTAACATGAACTCTTCACCTTATTCTTTTAATAATAAAAAAAAGAGATATAATGTAACATTTTGTTATTTTGATCTGTTTTTCTGCTGGAAGATGATTATTTTTGTAAAAATGGGATAGTTACTTTATTCTTTCTTAATAGTAAAAAAAAAAAATCTATTTATAGTCAACTAACTAATGAATTAACATTATGAAATAATAAATTAGTACCGCAAATGATCAATTTATTCAGATAGAAGTTTTATTCAAGGTTCTGATAATCTGAACTTAAATTTACAGCTATGGGCTTTTACCAAACCAACGATCCACTAAATAGGAGAGAAACAAAAAGGACAGAAACTTTATGTGACATGAATCAAAGAACAAAGGATGAGGAAATTAATAAAGCGTTTTCTCACACCTTACTAGCTTTAAAGTCACAAGACTCGCTTCTTGGTGAATTAAGTTAACAGCAAAAGCCTAACAGTTTACTTGAACTCTAGGGCTCGGGATTCCCATGTAAGCTAAGCGTGGAGAGACCCTTACTCTAGGACTAGGCCTTGGTGAAGGAATTGGACCGTATGGTGACGGGAAATGTCCAGAAGCAGGCGATATTCTAGGAGACAAGCTGACTTGTTCGAATGCTTGTGTCTGCAGCTCCATGGGATAATCTCTAACACACCCAATTCTTGGACCAACTCCACTTGTCCATTTGCAAGACAGTCTCTTCGACAGCTCGAATACCGGTCTTTCTCTCTCTTTCTCTTCTTCGTTGGCCTCTGTAATGACCGTTTCTGCAGCTTTAATCTCTGCTTCCTCTTCTTTTGACACTTCTTCTTCGTACTTGAATGACGAATATTCCTCGTTCACAGAGCACCTCTGCATTCAGATTTAGATGAGTTAATAGAAATCATTCCTCAGATTTGGCATCTAGGCAACAACAAAATTTGGTTTCCTTACCTTAACATTGGTAAGATCAACATTGTTCTCTTCAAGGAAACTTATAAATTCCTTGAAGTTATCTTCTGTTGGTAGGTAGTGTCCACTGTATGGCCATATAGCCTGAGAAAAAAAATTGTGTTTAAGATCTTCATTAGCTCCTCAACATAAAGGCTGTAAAAGAGATTGAAAATGGGAAGGAAAACTAAACCTGAACACAAAGGAAATTACCTCGAGGATTCCATCTCGGGCGACCAATCTTCCTGCAGCGGTTGTGGCGCCACCAGATAAGAAACTAGAGTGTTGGAAAACACCTTTCTTCTTCTGTCCTACGTATAAGGTTCTAGTGGTGCTAAGTACAAAAATCGATTTGAATTCCTCTGTTGAATTGATCAGAGTCATGCTTTGTTTATGCATTAGTCTCCCATCTTCTACTATCACTTCGTATGCTTCTCTCTCCATCTGCACGTTGAAGAAAACAAACGTTTATTAGTTAGAAGATAACTATGCGGAACTAGATTATTTCGCAGGTGAATCTGAAAAAAGACTCACTGGTCCGAGATACTTGATGCACTGTTTTTGCAGAACACTTCTTGGGTGGTGTTCAAGATTTACATCTTTTCCATCGCCAACGTCCAACCTTCAGTTTCATATAGGTGGAAATAGAGTTTAGAAGAGATTTATAACAATACAACACTATAAGATAAAAGATGGATATGGGACTGACCAGTAGAAGAATGGTTGTGCGCTCATGCTTGCTGACCAGACATCGTAATAGAAATGCAAGTTGTGGCCATAACGATGACGTGGGTCAATCTGTAAATCAAGAGAAGACACAACTTAGATTACAGTCCACAAAACCGAAAGATATTTTTCATGTCCAGGGAGATTTGTGGGGACTTACAGCTTCAAGCCAATGCTGAAGAGCTAACTTTTGAGCTTTTTCATCTTTTGACAAGCCTTTTCCAACCTAAACGACAAACAAAAGTAAGATTCATATCAGTATCATTGTAGAAAGAGAGATATGATCTCAAGATGGAAAACAACATGTGGGAGTGATGTCAGACCTTAGCAGCTCGTGTTCTAGCTCGTGCCCATTTGGAAACAGCGGTTTCATGTTTCTCTTCTTCAAAGAAAGAAACCGAGCTCATTTTCAGAGCTGCAGCATCCAGAGTCTTCCACCTATTCGAGCGTTTGAATAAAAGAAACGGGATTAGTGTCATTAGTTTGAACCACATTACTAACAAAGTAGAGAGAAAGATGGAGGATCATCAAGCAACTCACCAGAGCTCCTCAACCACAACTGCGCAATCCGCTAGATTCCTTCTCGTACGGTAACTCTTGTACACCTTCTGTACCGTAGTTGCAGCTGCGTTAAGCTCCGTGACAGGTCTTGGGGAGAAGAACACAAAAGGCTTAGGAGGAATAATCGTGGGTTTCGTTATCTGGATTCTCTCGCAGGTTCTTCCGTTCAAACTATTACGAGCAGGCTTCTTCACGTCGACAATCTGATCATCTGTGCTGTTCGTCGGTTCAGTCTTGGTTTCTGTCGGAATCTCCCAGCTGTTGAAGCTCAAGGACCTCTCCATACCGGTCTTGGGAGATTTTCCCAGTGTCTCACTCTTGAAACTGTTGGTTCTTGATGTCAACTCTCCTTCTTTCCGTTTGAAGGTAAAGGATCTGATCCCAAGAAAACCCTCGAAAGGGTTCTTGATACTGAAGAATTGGTTCGTCAAGAGTTCTTTACAAGAAGACAAGAGCATTGAAAGAGAAAGCCCCATCTCCTTTATAAAACAACAATATAAAAGACAGTTTTTCTTCTAACTTGTAGCTCCAAGAAAATCACAAAGCCCCTGCACGCACACACACACGCATCAAATTTAGATCAAAATCAAACGTTGACAAACGAATCTTTCTCGAAAGTAATCAACCAACAAAAAAAAGAAAAAAACAACCAACAACTGTCATTAATATATTAGTTTTTTTTACTGAGGTCATTGATATCATCACCAACCCAATTATTGTTGCCGACGATAAGAGTAAAATGGATAAAATCATCTCATTTCAGAGATTTCAACAAACCCATTGAGAGCATCTGAAAATATTCAGAAAATCTAAACACTAGTGCCAAAGCAAGATGAATATTTTAGTATTTCATGATCAGAAGATAATCTTTTTTTTTTACTTATTTGGGCAAAGGAACAGAAGATAATCTAATATTCAGAATATCCCACGTACCTTCAGAATTGCAGAGAATTAACACCAACAACAAAACAACTAATCTTGTTTTTTAGTTATCAAAGACTAAAAAAGTCAAGTCTTCTCTCTCCCTCTCTCTCTCTCTCTCTCTCTAGAGAAAACCAAAGTAATATGACTTCCAAGTTGAAGAGTAAGAGCTCTATATATACACAGTTGCATATCCATACTAGTGTGTGTGTGTGTGAGTAGTTGACGAGTATTAAATGGGGTAAAAAAGACCAAAAGAAGTCAGTCGTTTTACAAATTGTTGAATATAAGAAAAATGCTTATGGCGAAGATTCAACGTTGGTGTGTTCGGAAAATATATAGTTTAAAAAATCATATATAGAGAGAAAAGGAGTTATTGTTTTTTTTTGCCATTGTATTGTTACCTTTTCTTAACAAAACTACAAAAAAAAATGATAGCAAACAAAGTACAGGCCACACAGGGGAACCCCACCTGCGACGCAATGGGAACCCACAGGAGATGCAGGGTAATTCAATGGTAGCTTCACCAAACTTATTATTCATAAAAGGACAATTTATTGGTCAGTTACCTTTTTCCTCTTTTGTTGGGTTTTACTTTAGTTTGGACCAAATCTTATCAGAATTGGGGTTATAAAATAGGTATAGTAGATAATTTTTTTTTTTTGAATAGGTATAGTAGATAATTACTCACACCGTTTCAATATCTTAAAATAGTAATTAATCGGTCATGGATATTATCAGGCCCGTCTCAATGAGAAATTGGGCCCTGTGCCAAACTCAAAAAAAAAAATGATACCTAATATTTTTTTTATAGTTTTGGACCCTATTTTGTATTTTTTTAAAAATAATTGGACCCTAAAATCTGAAGAAAACTGATTAAATTTTAAATGGGCCCTGTGCAAATGCACTGTCAGCACATGCTTTAAGCCGGGCCTGGATATTATGAAAGTAACACTCTCTTATATATTACTAGAGTTGGTTCCCGCGGGATGTAACTAATTTTTTAACTGATTGTTTATTATAGTATCACTTATAATTTGTTATTTTTTCATTTGTTATTGTTTCTATAATCATTTCTTCTATTGTTTTTTTCCTTGTATTTTTATATTTATTCTATTTAATTGCAGTATAATTTGTTTGTCTTTACTTTCATTATATTCTTGTTTTTTTCGTCTTTTCATACAATTTATTTTTATTTAATATCCGATTATTTATTGTATTCTTATTTTCATTATTTATAAAATATTATAAATATTATTGATTGACTTTAAATATCCAGTCTTATTTTTTATTTTTATATTTTGTCAATTTTCTAAATCTCTATTTCTTTACTTTTTGATTCATATTGTTTTTCAAAAAAAAAAAAAAACTTTAAAAAACTACATATAGTATTATATTGTGATAGAAAACATTTTGTTATTGATTAGTCTGCTCATTGATTATCTTTGGAAAGTGAAAAATTGGCATGATTATAGATGAAATAATTAGAAGGCAGGCAATTTTTAGTCTGCTCTCTTTGTCCTTGACTCTTTTCTTCTTAAGCATCTCGATGACATTGTTGAGAGTGCATGTTTTTAATGTCCCGAATAGCTCAGGCAATATGATTTCTCGCTGACCGGGTTTCTTCTTTTCTTCTACGCTGATTTTTGGGTAATTTTTCACAACTAAGACCAGTTACAAGGGCAAATTCTAGATTTGAAAACCTGAAGATCCATATTTTGTGCTTTTTCTCAATCTTTAGCAGCTTTCCTATGAGTTAGTGGCCGAAACTTTCAGAAAACAACGGCAGATTGGATGTTCCAAGGACAGTCCCAAATGGCGATGCACAGAGAAATACAACCTCTTCTGGTTCTAAGGCTTTTGAAATTCACTCGATTCTCTTTACCTTATGATAGAAATTAACCTTTTCCCAACTGGTTCGTCTCCGGACGCAAAAATCATCTTCGACAACCGATTCTCTTCCATCTGTATTTTAGATTGTCAGTTCACACATATCACAGTAACTTCAATTATCATCTTAACAACTGAGAAATAAGTTACCGAACCCTCTTCGACTCTTTCTTATGTTTTCCAGCAAAATATTTATCTTCTTCTCTGTGAAATAATATTTTCTCCACTTTACGTAGTGTGCAGACTGAAACGCCGCCTCTTGACACTACAAGAAATAGGTTCATCTAGCGAGGAAAGTTAAAGAGGTCAACTTTTGTCAGGAATATAGCGACGGATTTCGAAGGAGGTTGTGAGAACA